>JAXIUW010251393.1:0-11818 GCA_035591015.1 Cephalothrix simula
TATGACGTATGTTTGATCCAATACCAACCACCAAACAAAAACCACAGAATCTTGGGAGACAAGGGACCAGAAATTCACTCCATCTTCAGTTATTCCTGCTATCCTTTGGTTTTCCTCTCCGTACCCACCACCGGAGTTTTTCAGAACCGTTTATTTTTGTAACTTTTTTCTACAGCTTTATTTTGTATATAGATTTAAAATAAATTATGTTTTTTTACTTTTAAAATTAGATTATACACATTTCTAAAACAATAATATATAACATTTTTATGAAGAAAACGGGTAGCTTCTCAGTAAAATATTATACTAAATATTACTACAGAATACTGTAGTAACTGCCCTAGACTCAATACGGACTAGAACTAAGACTAGAAAAAAGTCAGATCAGTAACTTACACAAAAATGTGTACTGGCAGATCTAAAGTTGCATAAAATGGGTACTCTTTATGATAATTTCCCCTTGCATAAATGAAAGAGGGTTTTTAAAACCCGTAAATATTTAAATTATCACATTGATATTTACATGTATTAATAAATAAAGCTCCTATCATTTGTATAAATACACATTGAGCACACTTTGCTACTCTGTACAGATCTGTACATTAGTTTGGAAGACTTGTATTTTGCATAAATTTGTTCCCTTCACCTCCGTTACCCAACCACCTATATCCGCAGGACGGAAGAGCATTACCCGCAACCTCTAACATTCTTAAAATTTCTCACTGTTCTGAAAAGGCTTAAACAGCGAGAAATGATAAGGGTAAAAAATGGTAAATATTTCTATATATTATTCTAAATAAAATCATCTGTTGTGTATAGATTATTTTTGCTAAAATAAATGCACAAAAATATATTATACAAATTAAAACTGGCAGTGGCTAAAATACTTGGCAGGAATGTTTTTAAAATGGCGTGTAAAGTGTTTTAAAAAAATTGGAATGTGTAGAAGTATATTGTATCAGTGTTTTCAGTGGCGCAAATTTGAGGTTAAACAGTTACGGAATGCGATTAAAGTTTGCGCAAAGATTTTCGCAGACAATAACCGTTTTAAAAATTAGACATTACACCATACCGGAAGATATGTAGACGGACTGATAAGTTTTTGGGGATATTTGAGCGAATTTTAAGATTTTTTTCCCAGAGTGCTGAAGTAAAATTCGGTGGCAGGCGTTGATAAAAATTCCGCAACCAAAAAACAAAAATTAAAAATAGATATCATGCATAATCACAGCCCGGCATGCAGAGGGTGAAGCAAAATGAGAATTAATATCCCTGGACTTTCCACCGTGAAACTGCACTCGTGCGGTCAAAGAGAAGTGGGAACAAAGCTTTCCGAGGTACGCAAATACCTCAGGGTATATAGACCCAAATACCAGAGACCATCACCGGCTATAGGAGGCATGATAGTTTATTAAAGATGGGTATTTAAATGGAAATACTACAAAAATAAGGCATACATGAAATCTAGCATCTTTGAATCTAACAGAAGCAATATTCTAGAAGTGCTTAACCTTATAAAAGGTGCTAAAAAGCTATCGACTAAATTGTGAAACTATACAACATATAGGTTAGTGCTGAAATATTATACAACTCAAAATATACACAGTTAATACTGTCAAAATTGACTAAAAAGTATGCGTACAGGAAATAAATGCCGGTCGGTCAAATTATGCGAGTCATCTTTATATTCAGCAGTATATTTTGGCTGATAGATTAGTTAACAGTAAATAAAATTTGACTCAACAAAGTAAATTTCCTGTTCGCGCGATAGAGTGAACAAACAGGTTATTGCACAAATAAAAACAGAATATAACTTGATTAAGAGATCAAACTGCGATCTACAGAAATTGTCAAAAAGATAAAAATACACTTTGATGGAAGTTATTGTTGCGAAAAATACCAATACGCGCTTTAGAAAGCTTAAAAGCGCATTTTCCGCAAATTGTTATCGCATTTATCAAAATGTATTTTACAGATTAGATCCAGAAAACAAAATATTAACAAAGTTTAGGCAAAACAGTTATGTTAAGGGATATTAAAGGAATTTGAAAATGTTAAAATTAAATATCGAAGCAGCAAATGCCATTTTTCTAAATGAAATTGAAAATAAATCGATAAAAATATAAAAAAGGTATTTTAAAACTTTGGTAACCCATTTATAGAGTTACTAATTAATTTATAGATAATTTATAGTTAATTTATAGATAAGTGGGCGGATTGGTGAGGAGGAATTTAAGTAAAAATTATGAAAATGAAAGTCAGAAAATGAGATCAATTCTCAAAAAATAGGTAAATATGATCGTTAAATTACATTCAGTGCGCCATGACTAAATATTCCTAAACCTACTTTACGACCAGCGTTCAAAATCAAAATGCTTTTGCGCCATCAAATTGGCTTTTTTCGTCAAAAATAAAATTGCATACTTAAAAATCACACACACACATGATTGATAACATCTCATCAGATATACACATTATTTTGACCCAAATTGGGCGAAGACATAAAAAGTAAGAAAATATACACAAATCAAAAGAAGATATTACATCAAAGGTCAATCAATTAAAATTCAAATATATACAAATCAATCAAAATAATGTAAAATCGGGTAAATAAAATAATACCATTTCTGGGTAAAACAAATAACTGCGCAAATCCATCTGCGCGCAGGATAACAACAAAAACACGAAATTAACGTGTAATTAACATACTCAAAATCTTCCAAAAATTTCGAAATTTTATCTGAATAGAGAGAATTGAAAATAACATTTTTGGAAGACTTCGAAAAACAATAATCAACAGTCAAATACAATATATCTGAGCTTTCGTATACATTTCAGACTTGTATTCGGAAGACTAGCACATCATGCATATTTTGGAATGTTTATGAGGGAGATAGAAAAGCTCTTCTTAGCACGAGCTTGAATAACAGTCAGTAAGGCACTTAGGGATACAATTACGACAAGATTAACGCTTACAAAAATATACATAACACGCGTTAAAAAATACAATTTTTGGCAATTTTTTGAGTCAAATCCTGTGACGTTTTTAAAAAATGATTAGTCTCCAAAATACATTTTACGACTACGACATGACAAAGTCGCATAACTAGGGACTAGAAAATGTCCAGCAATTGGTCTTTTCTGAAAAATTCCTACCAATGGGCGGCATGACCTGATTACATTTTTCTGGCAGTACTGGAAGACGGCGTTTCGGTCGAATCTTCAACACAAAACGTAAGCACCAAATTAACACTTGAGGTCTTAATGATTACGTCTACATAGCAGGAGGTGCCATTGCTGTTTGTGCGATTAACATATCAATAAATCGATTTCCGAATGGTTTTCGGCTACGCTCGGCAACGGCTCGTTCGGCTTCGATTCTTGATGCGAAAGTGATAAATGCATCGCCAGTTGGTCGACCATCTGACCCTTGTTGAAGTTGAATATCAGGTGGGATCTGTAATAAAATAAAGAAAAGTTATTAAAAAAATGTAATCAAAAATCGTGCATTCATCTTTTTATCGCTAGAGAGACATACTAACGAATACTTGGGAACAGATAGTTGCAGAAGCATCTTGAGATGTAACGATAAACAAATCGAAAATATTTTCCTATATATTAAAGCAAATAAGTTGCATCTGGTCAATTCCATGAGAGTTGTCCATAAGTAACGCGATTTTATCTTATTTGCAATCAAAAATTTTAAGTATAAATTAATAAATAATTTTTCTATAGATACTCTAATTATGAATTCTAGAGCGACTTACGGGACAAAAAGTTCGTGTGGAATTGATCTACGTATATCGAGTAGGGCGGTTGCTTTCTACCAAAAAATTAACAAGTGTCATAATTCAAGGCTCCTTTACATAAAGGTCTATTATTCCATGACAAGGGTGGAGGTAGGAGGGGTAACAGTGGTGTTACCTCATTATGGTGTACATCATGAACATTCAAAAACATGTACTCCTAAATTTGTACATGTACAAAGTGCCATTCAGGGGTCGGAAAATTGTATGCCCTTTCGAGGAACAATTTTTGAAATTTTCTTCACTTAATTTTACATAAAAGGAAGTTTTCGGCAAGGAATTATAGCAAAACATTGGAACCAAGGTGACCTTTTTACATTCCCTGCAATAACAACCATAACCCTAAGGGTAAAGTGGTGTGTGTATAAAACCTTTCAGACTTTTTAGAAAATGAAAAAAAAAACTCACCTCGAAGACACCATCGAAGAATGTCATTATATCCTGTGCAGTGGTTGTCAATGGCAACCCTTTCAAAACAACAGTTGTTGGGCACGCATGGACGTAATATGAACTTTGAGGTGAAACTGGTGGACTAGGATACCAGTACATAATTGGTTGATAACCATATGGGTTTCTCTGTCCTGGCATATTAGGCATACCGGGCATGCCTAATCCAGCAAGAGCTGCGGCGGCAGCGGCAGGGTTTAAGCCATTAATATTTGGTTGCATCGAGGGAAGAGAAATCGGGATCTGAGGGAGACCCATTCCGTTTTGCGTCATGGCAAATTGTGCTACGTTGGGCGGTAGCATTTGAGGAAGCATACCAGGAGATGCGGAAGCAGACGTTGCAGGAACTGAAAAACAAACAAAATAATCTTATTTAGGACCCGTCGAGATCTCCTGGAATTGATTTTTGAAACCTTATTCCTATACATTTTTGCAGAGGGTATAAAAATGTGAACACCATTGGGCTGCTTGACCCGGAATAGGCGAGCTGACTGTAATTTCTTTTCCCACTTGTATTTTTTTTATTGGTAGTAGATATAAAAATAAACTGCTGAAAAGGCACACTTTTGCGGACGTTAAGAGTGAACTAACTACGATGAATATTTGACATATCAAGCCGGTGTGAATGCGCTCATGCTCAGTGTCCCCTGGTGATTAGTTTCCACTTCGTAGTATAACATATACAGATAGTATGGCTTTTTTCGTCGGTCACTGGCAACCGTCTTTTATTGTCCTACCTTTCCTATTTTTATACAGGCCGGACACTGAACGCCGGGGGGACACGGAAAACCGTTACACTGGTTTCATAAGTTTTATATGTATGTACAAACTTTTTTACATACCTTTACATATTTTCTACTGTATTTTACTGTATGTGTTACGTTATTTTATATGAATTTCACGTGTTTTGTACTCATACTTTGTTATGCATGTGTGTATACGTACCGGTACTGCTTTGTGTTAATTTTTGAATATGGGTTTATCCCGAAATAAGGCACCATCATAAGTGTAAAGTTAACGCCTTTGGATAACTTTAATTTGACGGACATCCCACAAAGGGCCACCTGATATTCTTAAGAGCCCAACATTTGCGCCACGTGGAATGATTGATACATGTGATAGGCAGAACATTCCCCTATTTTGTCCTACCTGCACAATTCTGGGTGCCCACTCCCCAGCCAACTTCCTCAACCAGTTTTTCGGCATATTTTGCGCCACTACTCCCCCCCTCATGGTGAGTAACTTTTCATACCCTCTCCAAAATTGTATAGGGTTACGGGGCTTCAATGCCTATTAAGATATCTCAATTCGTGTAGATAACCTTAGAAACTATCCACCAAATATTATATTTTTCTTTTAAAGCCATTATGTACTAGCGGAAAATTTGGATCATAAGCAATCCAAAGGCCAGGGTGGTGATAGCACTAATGCCCAACGTCCCCACACCGACGCATTATAATAGAAATTCCCTTTTCTAGAATTTTGAACTAGTATGACACTTACCACCAGGAGACATCATTTGACGGGGAATCTGAGGTATTTGAGGCATCGGAGGAGGGAGACCAGTACTAAGAATAACATTCATGTCCTCGCCTGAACACTGTAGCACCTCAATATATCTTTTCTTATTTCCAATTATCATGTACTTTTTATGTCTACTTGCAGCCCCAGCTTCAGCAGCTAATTCAGTATTCATTTGAATAAATGCTTCACCAGAAAATGTACCCTGTGACCAAAAATATATTTCATTAGAGTGTGTTTGTTTTAAGGCTAAAACATATCCTCAAGGTGCAAGATGTTTTCAAAGTTGAAAGGTTTAGAGACCATAAAAATTGATAACTGCAAGCTGTAAGAATTTAGTTTTTTTTAGCTTACACTTAAAGTACAACGAAATGTATTGTATTTTAGCTTATACTTTCTCACTTAAGTATATTGAAGTATTTTTTTTTCAAAACGGCCTGCATCATTCAGTAAATGTCAGTAAATACACGTACTATCGTCAAGATTTAAATTCAATTCACTATTTCCCTCCAGGGAAATGTATTTAATAGATGGGAATCACAAAAATATCATTCTTAAAACATCTTTTATGCACACAAGGGAATATGTTTTCAGAAAAACAAAGAAAATAAAAAATAGATAAATGAAAAAACAACCGATCCAAAGCAAAAAGTGATGTATAATATATAAATCATTTATGACACTAAAACCCAAAACCTGAGCATTTAAAAGAGAAATTGGTAATGGTAATCAGTTATAAATAATTGAAAAGTACAATTTCTGAAAACCACAGAGCGTTTAAGAAATTTATACTATATCAAATATTATTTATAACATTAATTTTTCAATACCAATTTCCAAATTATTGCGCGCTAAATAGTCCCGTACTTTACAAATTACTGTATACCTAATTCCCATGCTTTTACATAAAAATACACCTAATTCCAAAGCTTAAAAACTTTTAAATCTGGAGTCCGTAACCAATTAGGTACCACAATAAAAATGAGGTGATAGGACCAAAGATACCAGAATTGTATTCAATTTTTTTACCGTAAAAAAATTGGAGAGAAAGGTGAAAAGACGCTTACATTATTTACCTGTGCATTATATACCATATGCACACCTTGGTAGACGATATTTCTAGAATGTTCTCCGAGGAAAGTAAGAATGTCCGTGACTGTTGACTCGAATGGAAGACCACGGAGTCTTATGCAGTCTTTGGCAGTACCACAAATAACAGCAGGCTGGGGCATCACAGGCATATTGGCATGGGGGATCTGGGTAATCAAAGGCTGCGAACTGAGATCATGTGAGTTATCATTTTGAGATTCCATGGTATTATTTAGCACCTATCAAAAGAATGAATATATATTAGTCTATTGTAAACTTTCAAAATTCGAGATCATGCAGCTTTGTTTCAGCGTTTTTCACAAAGAAGCTGCTAAACACTCTTTCGGTCTCTTTTATCTCCCCCAACGGAGTTACTTATGAATCCGTGTGCAAAGCCCTACCCTTGGCACCGCCCAGCAAAAATACAAATAGGCTTCGATAATTTTTTTGGTAATCTTTTAATCAAAAATCTAATTTTGGAGGCCCCAAATATCGTCCAAAATTCAGGATAATAATTTTAATTATTTTTTAATATGCAATTTTGGCCCGACTTGGCACCTTGGTGGTGAAACCACTCCGATAATATATACTTGGGTCATGGTTTTCCACAAGGGATTAAGAAGATATAAGGGTCAAGGGGGTTTAGGCCCAAGCTTTCCAAAAAGTCGCGGGGCCTTCTTAGAGACGTCCTGTCAATTAAAAAAACATTTGTGTTTACATTTATACATTCATTGAGTTTGAAATAAATAAGTTATTGAATTTAATAGAAATACATGTAGGTGCCAAGATAACAGCAGAGTTTTAGCTAATGATTAAAAATAAATTTTTGCACTTTTTATAAAAGGCTTCTTCACAATTAAGTGCATGGTATATACCTCTTTGAATCCATGCAAAAAGGCTTTACTAGGGATAAGGTTTGATAATAAAACGTATTCTATTTCGTTTCGCAAAGATATAATTACAAAACAATTTTTAAGGCAAATTGTCTCAATTAATGTAAATACAGGGCATTTTCATGACTTCTAATTCCACTCAATTAAATTTAGATGAAAATATTGGGGATGGATAATCGCCATATTATCGACATAGGAAGTTTCAATTATCACTTTTACACATTTTCAATTACACACACTGTATAATGTGTAAAAGATAATGAGAGACGGTATAAATACAACTGAATGAGTAATCATTTAGGGAAAAAACTGAGGTACCTAGTAAATCATTTAAATTATGAGGAAACAAAAACTGAAAGAGGAACCATCAAAATTCGAAATGGGTTCCGAAAGGGTCGCTTCAAAATTCAAACTTCGCCCTGGTTAAAAAAGTTTTTTTATTCAAATATTTTGTCATGAAATAAATAGACCGAACGGAATGTAGCATTCGCTTCACCGAATTGAATTTACTTCAAAACCGCACAAGACATACAAGAAGCACGTGGTCAAGGCGTCAAACAAAGCTCAGCTCAGGAATGAGGATGGTTGTTGTCAGTAAATGATAATGATAATTCATGCATTCGGTTCAAAACCAGTAATAAACAAATGTCCCCGAGTTGTCCAGAGAGGTTGGTAGTTTGAAGTTAGTTGATCGGTGAAAACCTTTTTAACATACCTGTTGTACTTCAGCAGTTGTGCTCTTAAAAAGCTCAATGTATCTTGTACCGATACATTGTTTGTGCTTAGTTAAAGCCTTGTTGGCAACTTCCTCATTTGGAAGTAAGACAAATGCATCACCAGTTGCTCTTCCATCTGGATGTTTGACAAAAAGTATTCCATCTTCGTTGTCTAGGACTTCACATCGGACGTCTCCATTATGGAAAAACTGAAGCTATAAATCAAAACAACCAAATTAGAAAAATATAGGTTTTTATCATTACATTATGTTAGAAAACAAGGAAGGCAATAAAAGACATAGAAATTGAGACGGATATAACGAAATGAGCGAGGCTATCGAATCGATCTTTTTGCCATTAACCCGCGGAACTAATAAATCCAAGAAGCAAATCGACACAATAGCCTCATTGCATTCCAATTATCTCCAGAAAGTATCTCTTGTCTATAGTTAAACTCATCATAAATCGACAGTGACGGAAACACCGACACAGACTTCTTGAAATAATATAAATCTGAAATGAATAATGTTAGAATTTTTGCTGGCGCCGCTTGAAAACCCCGTACACCATTTTGCTGCCTCATTCTACAAACGTTAACTTCCGCCAGACTATTTTCCCTGTTAAAACTGCATTATCATCTACATGCATTATATTAAATACGGTTTTTCCCAGTGCCAATTAGTATAAAATAGATACATAGACACCAAAGTTTTCTGTCCCGTTAAAGAAAATTAAAAAAACACCCAAAATAACCAAAAAAATACCAATTGAAAGGTCAAAAGTGCCTTCCCAGGTAATTATTAGATTTTTAATAAACGTTTTCATTAAAAGGGGATGAACAATATCAAAATCCCTGATTGCGCTTGAAAGCTTTGGTAATTTCCTTACAAATAGACGCCATATTGAAAACGGAAGACGAGTAGCGCTGAGCGCTGAGAAAATATTAAAACTGAAGAACATAAAAACACCAAAATGAAACACTAGACTAGCATCTTAAGCCGTTTCTACTAACATTTACTACAAAAGATGACATCATTTTGTTTTGCTGACCTTCACCTTTAAAACCGGAACCAGGTTATTAGATATTTACCAGAATTATTTTTATGTTAATAAGGCAATAGCGTGAGAACCTTCATTGTTCGTCTACCAAATTTGGACGGCAGATTTTTGAAAATTTATTTTTAGGTAAATTAGGACTGACACTGATAATCATGAAACCGATGATACCAGAGATGTCTAATGGTGTCAGAGCCACTCAGAGGAGTCGAAATACATCATGTATCATCGTATTTAAGTAAAGAATATAAAGATATCCATATCTGTAAGTCTTTAAGATTTTATTAGGTGCGTGTAAAGTAGTCATTTTTATGTCAGCATAAATCATTAAAATTGTCTCATTTTTGTCAGAAATAATGAAATATTTTATTTCAGTCAACGTAGTATCACATAGAGTATGTTAACAGTAATTAGATTAACAATAATCTTGTCGAAGTCAAGGGAGTGTTAAGACAGGGTTAGAATTTTCGTCAAATCCGCTGAATTTAGTACCGAGTCACACTAAAGTATTGCTGCGCGAGCGGAATATTTGAAAAGTACAGTACTATAAAGACCGTCTTTTAAAATATTAAATATAAAAGTTTAGGGATTTTTTTAATATTTTTATAAACCAGAAATATAATAAAATGAATTTGAAAAAAATTCAGTTCGAAAATATCTAGAATATCATCATTTTTCAATTGGGATGGTAAAAAAATATGCATTCAAAAATTTCTATAACAAGCATTCTTAAAAAGTCTTCCCATTCCTTGTTATTAAGGATTTTATTTTGAACAAAAAAAGCGGTTAGTCAAATTCAAAGAAAACCTCTCTAATCCAAATCTTCAACCAAAAAACAGCACTTAAAACTCTCTAAACCTCTAATTAATTATCAGAAACACAACCAAGGGGTATGTATTATGTAATAGAAATCACCATTGAGTGCTTTTTAGGACCAAGGTAGAATATAAATTGTATGATACACAGGATCCGTATATTCCCAGTTTCCAGAATGAATTAGCTTTGGTTAGGTGCTTTGACCAAATCCACTATATGAACACCAATTCCCTGTCAACTAGCCCAGATTGTAGCAGGGGCGCCCTCTTTCCTCAATCACGGAAACTTACCGGCAGACGACTTCCGGGTTAGAGGAAACAGTGCTGAAATTTTGATTACAGCTGCACATTTATAATCTAGCACAAGCTAGTTTTTTGTTTCCCCTAAATACATACATATTCCACAGCATATTGCCTAAGCAAAACCAAATTTCAGCGATTTCTAGAATGAAATGTTGATGAAATTCATAGTGATTATTTACGCTTGCTTTGTAAATGAAATATAAGACGAAAAATTTGATGGTATTTGATCGTTAAACGTTGTTAAATTCAGCTGATCAAATACTATTTACGTTAACCTGATCTTCGGATTTTTCATGAACCATGTCAGCAGCTAGTTTGCGACAATGGTATAAATTCTAGGGATATTTTTTGTGCTTTAAGTGCGCAAATTGTAAGATCTGCGCAATTAATTTGCCAAAAATGGGTACTAAATACTTACGACTTGTTCAGCAGTAGCAGTATATGGTAAACCGCGCATACGCATTATAGTTTGGTCTTGACAACTGTGCCTCGATAAGAACTCTTGCGCCTCAGTGCTACTTCCTACGAAGAAAGATAAAAGGTGTTTAATTGAAAGTTAGCATTAGAGTGAAAAATAATTATCACCAATAAAGATTTGGCTTACCGCCAGCAACATTGATAAAGTCTTTTCCCGAGGCTTTATATACTTCGATATATCTCTGCTTTAAATGGTGTTTATGTTTTTTCAGGGCCATATCTCTGTCTTCCTTAGAATCGAAACGAATAAGAGCTTCTCCATTTCTTCTTCCTTGTTTACTCAAACACAGAGCAACACCACCTCTGTAAAAAACATTTGAAAAAATCTTTAGGAAATGCATTCATATTCATACACATGAAAATTTGAAGAAAACTTTCTTCGCGCAGGCGCACGTCAATCTCTATGCAATCAGCCCCGAGCCACTGTCGACGCGCTAGTGTTCATACGAAATAAAGCGGTGGCGACGCCGGGCTGTCCTTCACTACAGTATATAAACTTCATGCCCAAGGAAAACTATTTTGATATCGGTTAGTAAAGGTGGCCGAGGGTAGCGAGATGGGACATGTTTCCTAAGTACATAGTCTGACGATAGAATCGCATAAAAATGATGATCAAAAATCAAATTTTGGTTAAAATTTTCCTCCACCCTCTAAGCTGTTGTCCATCTTATTTTGACGATAAGAGAACCATTCTA
>JAXIUW010252503.1:0-17036 GCA_035591015.1 Cephalothrix simula
TTTTATGTTTCCACTTTCCATGTTTCGTAGAATCCCGGGACGCTTGGGCCCAAAAATTCTGAGATGCATTCTGAAACGTAATAGAAATGAAAATGATTAGTAGCCCCAGAACCACGGACGCATTCCAAAAACAAGAAAGTCAAAGTTAATTAGAGAAAAAAATTTTCTTCTTAGCAATGGCTTCTTTCGTGTTGCCTAAAGTCTAGAGCAGTAACCCTGGCTGTAACGTAGCCGTTAAACCGGACAATCAAGGGCTTACATCTCTTGTGCCCCCAAATTGAAAGTGATAATATTTTATAGTTCTTCTTGCCAAAGGGGCCTTATTCCTGAACCCTGATGAAAATCGGTAAGGAGCCTCCAAATCGCACCCGGGAAATCGCATTTCCCTTAACACTCGCGTAACTTTTGGTGATATGAAATTTAATCTCTGTTTCCCAATAGCAACGAATAGCAGACTAAGCAGAGCTTTAATTATCTTATGCGAACATGTTTTGCGACATTTCGCGCGACTTAGCTAGGGGTAGCGGTGAATTTGGTCCTTCTCTACACCCATCCCGATTCCCGACCCAGTCTGCGATGCCGATAAGTGAATTATTTTTTATTGTTCGATTGTCAAATCTTCGATATTTTACTAGGTATCGTAATCGTAGTATCAATTAGTGATAAACCGAGGACTTCACCATAGATCAGGGAATGTAATTTCCCCCTCTCAACATAACCAAATCCACTTTCCTGTATTCTGTTTTAAGTTTACACAAGAAAGAAAAAATGAGTGCTACACTTACGCCTAATGCAATTTGAAACTCTACTATGTTTGTCTCCATTTGGGAGATCGTCTGCGAAATTTATCTATCTTGTCAATTTCCTGTATTGGCCGCCATATTAGATAATTGACGATTTACTTAATTACAGCTGAAATGTTTTGCGCTTAATCGCGCGAATCGCGCTACCCAAAAATAGACAAGTCATTTCTACCTGGGAAATTTTACCACCACGTTGAATCAAAACTTGTTTTCCACTGATTTTCAACCATGCAATTTTTTAAAAATTATCTTTCACCATATAGTTAAAATTCCCGGATAATACGAAACATCATTGTGGTTTAAAATAATGTTTGAAAAAACTAAAGATAATTTGCCGAATGATATTAATTTCACAAACTTAGGTAAGCTAATAAATGAGAGATAAGTTCAGAGCCGACTAAAAATTGGTTTGGGGTGAAAAACAACAAATTTTCAAATGCATGAGGTCGAATCTTCTCTTCACATGAAAAAGTATACTTGTATCATGTAGACTAAATTGGGTTGAAGATAGTCTGCGAAAATATACATAAAGCAGCTTTCAAAATAGACGAATAGAAGAGAAAATTGTTGATATGAATTAAGTTTATAATAGTAAAAGTTTACCTTAATGGTAACTTTCGATGTATTTCATTGAAATGGACTGCTTAAACAACTGAATAACTTAATTTGATTTAAATTTTGTTTCAGTTTAAATCAAACCATATTGATATTATCTTATTATAAGTGTTAGTTTAAAGTGTAATAATCTGTAATAATTGTTTTAAACCACTTTCTTAAGTGGCACTTCTTTGACTTCACGTAAAAGCAGCTCGCTTAAGTCAGACACCACTAAAACCATGCATGCAACCAATGTTCCAATTTCCAATTTCAAAAATTAGCTTCAATCTGAGGTCCTGAACAATGGCTGTCTTACAATAAGACTTGTGAAGGACCCTCGAGTGACGCTCAGTAGACGCTAGAAGGACGTTGAAACCTTTAAACTGTAACACAGTGCGTTACGTGAGCGCTGGGAGGAAGCTACATAGATGCTGGAAGGACACCGAACTAGTTTTGCATTTATTATTTACGCTCATTCCGAAGGGTTCCGAAGACGCAAGGACCATGCGTAAGATTGTAGAAAACGTTCTTTAGACGTTCGAAGAACGCTAGGAATGCTGGAAGGACGTTGTATCAACAAAATTTTCCGGATTCAAAACTGGGTTTCACCGTCATGCTAGCGTTCGAGGAGCGTCTTGCTAAGACGCTAGAAGGATGCCATAAGGACGTTCTGTCGAGGCTACAAGGACACTAGAAGGGCGTTGCAACATAACTAAGATCCTGGAAGGATGCTCCATTGACACTGGAAGAATGCACCACTTCGCTGTCAATAACTTTTTAGATAAACCAGGCGAGGACAAGGACTATAGACGCTATAAGGGCGCTTGAAGAGCGATGGAAAGACATTCGGCGACGAAATAACGTCTTCGAACTGGCTCAGGTTTCTTTTTTAAAGAGGGGGTTCCGATTTTCTGTTATAAAGGATCACTAATTGTTTGACATAATGCCTTTTTCGCCCTTCTTGCGGTTTGCTTGTTCGCGCGCTGAAAAAGAAATCTCCATTTTTTTCCTAATCATGAATTGTGCTGCTGCATGTTAAGTAATTGCTTCACCTGGAGATGCTGTGGATGCACTTGAAAAAACATAATAAACGGTTGGGATCGTTACACATCATTTCATTGTATCGTCGGATATTTTGCCCTCTCGCCGGTACGTTCACCCCGCCATTCCAAACCTGTTCTGAAGAGTGGGAAAATTGAAAATTATTACTCTAAATCATCTTAATGAACTCATCAGATTCACAAATATTCACACCTATCATTAGCTACATAATTATCTAATTGCTGAGTGACAGGTTTCACGGTGTAACTGTACTGGTGGTCGGAATTTCTAACATTTGCCTTGCCATTTTCAGCTTAATCAGCCTGCTAATGAGCTTGATATAGTTTTAATAATGCTTGAAGTAAACACTATTAGACTTGGTAAGTCAACTCTGCGGGCTCTAACAATCGATACTGTTTCGGAGCTCAAAGTAAAAAGAGGTTAATTTCAAATAACGAGCTTCTCATTTAGAACTACTGTTTCAGATTTACGTTTTTTTTACTTTAGACGATAGAAATTTTATTGTAGAGACCGCGATTTGCGTGATGCGAGGACGAGCCGTGATAATTATCTTGATTTTATGCGGATGGACAGCAATTACTGTGATTGATGGACAACGATGGTGATCGCATGAACATCGGATCGGAGGTGCATGTAACCAAAAAGGGCTTGCCCCCTAAGTCATCTATTCGTAATAATAACCTAGGAAAACTATACATTTTTGGAAAGGTCTTGGGACGAACTATTGTCTGTGGGTCTTAGTTATGGATTTTCACCTTCTGTGGCACCCCTAGCGGCGAAAATGTGAATTTCGCTATAAGGGCACAGCTCAACTGGACAGATATGATAAAATAATTAGTTGGATTGAATTCAGAGCAGCACACCATTTATATAGTTTAAGGTGATATTGATTATGAAAATAACACCCTATGACGTCAAAGACACCATCATAAGCATGTCAATTTATATTTTTCACAGGAATGGGTCGTGTTACATATCAAAATGAAGCTGGCAATGTACAAAGGCCACATAAGTGAGTTTCGATGAGTTTCAGAGCACTTGGTTTGACGTAGCGCCCCTAGGGGAGAATCGCAAGGTTAAAAAATTAATGTTTAATTTTTGACTAGGAAAATGGTTTTGTACAATGTACAATTTATGGTGGTAAGTTTTCCTAGTCAAAAATTGAAGAAAGTAACCTTTGATTCTCCGCTAGGGGCGCTAAGTCAAACCAAGTGTTCTTAAAACTCAACGATTGTTATTTATATGGCCTGTGTACATTGCCAACTTCATTTTGATATGTAACACGACCTATTTCTGTGAAACAATACATTGACATGCTTATGATGTCATCAAAATGGCGTCTATGGTGTCATAAGGTGTTATTTTCATAATCAAAATCACCCTTATAAACTATAAATGAATTCGATCCAACAATTTTTTTATAATATATCTGGCCAGTTAAGCTGTGCCCTTATTGCGCAATTTACATTTTCGCCGCTAGGGGCGCCACATAACTAAGACCCGCAGACAATAGTTCGTCACAAGACCTTTCCAAAAATGTATAGTTTCCATTTCTTAGTTTATTATAGTGAATTGATGACTTATGGTATGCCCTTTTTGGTTGCACTCCGACAGTTTGTCGTCATTTGTCCGATTAAAATAATTTGTTAATTTTAGAGCTGTAAGATGTTTAATAATTATTAATTATCAAATAATGATTATGGATTAAAATAATTTGTTAATTTTAGAGCTGTAAGATGTTTAATAATTATTAATTATCAAATAATGATTATGGATTTTACCATTCCAGAGACATCAAGATCTCTATAAAAACAATGTTTTGTATTATAAAGATGACGAAACTTGTATGTCCTAAATTCCTCTGACCCATCTATGGATCATTGTTTCCTGGCAATTCGCCTTAATTTGAACAATTGAATATAGGTGCGCAATGAAATACCGTATGCGCTATTTACCGGCTGCATGGTCATCCAAAAATATGAACTTTTGGATAACGCGTGCGACTTAAACATCTGCATTATTGTAAAAATTTGGACAGAAAATTTTGAATTGAATCTTATCAAATTCTTACCATATACATTTGTCAAATACCACAATTTATCGTAACAGTTTTGACACCTCCAGATCATCGATAGATCAAATCATTTAATCTTTTTATCACCAAAATTATTAACAAATAACATATAAAATATCTCGTTGTATTAAATTTGTATCTTGATTATCTAATTTTGACTTTTGATAGTTTTCACAACCTTTCTAAAACCTAAACAGGAGCTCATCCAGCGAAAACATGGTACCATTTGGTACAATGTAGAGTTATTGCACGCATCCAGCGAAAACATGGTACAATTTGGTACAATTTAGAGTTATTGCACGCTTTTTGAGTGAAATACGAAGCAGATGCGCCCCTCGTGCAATAACTTCTCGTATTTCACAAAAAAGCTTGCAATAACTTTATTAATCAACGGTTTCTCAAATATCTCGCTGGCTGTAGTGGAATTTTTCTAGGGATATAGGCCTGACTCGCCTTAGCCAACCTTGCGCAGTAGATCAAATCGTAACTTTCCACCCTGAAAATTTATTCAGACTAAACTTCATGTGTCTGCCTTTTTTTGTTTTTGTAATATTTTAATAGCTGTAGATTATTTTTTGTAAAAATATCAATACATGTATGTAAATATATGATATGTAAAATTTTGAAGGTAGTAGATGCTATTTTATATAATTACAACAAATAAATTTATTTTTGGGAAGATGATTAAATAATACATACTTTTTGTTAAATATCACTGTATTTTGTCACGTAAAGGATGCAGATTTGAGCTCAAAAAGTAAATATCAGTATCGAATTTATAGATTTATATTTATTCAGACAAAAATTAGCCAAATATTCTGTCCAAATATGCCTATCATCTCAAAATTAGTATAGATATATGACAGTTTGGGTCACTCTTAATTGTAGCTATATGACTTAAATCGTGTCTAATTGCAATTACAAAAGATTTAATCCCTTTATACGTTTGTGTAAATAATCAAGAAAAAGGTCATTTAGTCCATGTCCGAATACTGTCCGATACATTTCTTCAAGAAATTAGAAATATGTCAAAATTAACTTAAATTAAATGGTAAGATTATGATAACTTATCTATTTCTTTCAACTTGTATCAGATTATAAGATTTTAAATTTTGGGTTCAATTTAGTGCATTCATACAGAAGAATTTCAAAAAACTCAATTGCATTTTGAATAAGGTGCTTGCTGAAAATTTTAAAAATCTATCAGCTTTAGGAACTATAGCCCGGGGGGTAGTTTTCTCTCGGAGGAAATTTGCCGAAAAATTTGGACTTGGTGACCGCTACCTAATTTCACAAGAAGTTGTTACTACTATTTATTTATTTCGTCACATTTGAGTAAGGCCCAAACTCTAATATTAACTAAACGCACGTCTTATTTATTTAATGTCCACCTTAAAATTTGTAGATTTCTTTTAGACCACCTATTATAATAATGTGATTATTTAAAGTTAATAATAACAGATAATCTTTAGGTGTGCCTCTTTATTTAGATCTCCGTGACTTTTTTCAATGATATCCTCTAACAAAATAATTGTGTCTTTGAAATTTTAATTAACTTTCTCTTTAGATTCATAAACAGTATCTTCAAATGGTTTGTTTCGATTGAATCTTTTCCAAATGTTTACATTTCCAGTAGCAGACGGCTATGATATTATGTTAGTAAACTTAAACGATCCAATCAAAACGTTTTTCCGAGTTTTACCGAGGTATCAATCGAGTATCAACCAATAATTTCGCTTGGATGATATTGTCATATCATTTGGGTGGTCTATTTTATACACTTTCATTTTGCAGAAAAGTTATTTTATCTTTTTCACGTAACGCAATAACGCCGAAATTTTTCATCAATTTTTTACCTATGAAAAATGGAACATACTTTAACACCGATGTACCCTGTTACCGAAAAAGGTGCGAGAAAACCTAAATGTGCTAGATGCAGAAATCATGGAATGGTTTCATGGCTGAAAGGGCATAAAAGACATTGTGGATTTAAAGATTGTAATTGCCAAAAATGTAACTTAATTGCTGAGAGGCAAAGAGTTATGGCCGCTCAAGTTGCCCTAAAAAGACAACAGGCTGCTGAAGACGCTATTGCACTGGGGCTAAGGACGTGTACAGAAGGGACGCTACCTATAATGACGCAAGGCCCCTTATGGGGTCCAGGAACTGTTACATCAGCAAGAACTGAAAACAGATCAGCTGATAAAGGTATGTTGAATTTAATTTAAAAATACTTAATTTATTTTTGATGTCTTTTACCTTAAATCAAAATGTTTCATCAAATGGACATAATATGTCCATTTGGTTTCATGCTATTCAACGAAATTGTCACAATTAACAAACCCAACAAAATAATACAAAAATATGATATTTCAAATGGATCTGGAATTTTAAGCAATCACTTAAATGTTATTATCTAAAAATTTGTAAAAATTCAATATGATAAATGTTGATACCACAAAATTGAATTGTATCTATTCATAAAATGATTTTTATTTGAACACTGATACCCGGCTTTTTGATGATACACGTGTAATAGACGTTTTTAGATACGAATTCATTATAAAGTTTCATTTTTTAAAATTTGAACACTTCCAACTTATTTCATGATTTCAGTTTTTTCATAACTTAGTGTTTTTTTGATTAAACAAGACCCTTTGTTTTTATTTTATCTTTAATCTGATCATGTAATGGTCAAAGTTTTTTTTAAAATCTGTTTCCAAGGATCATCATACGCGTTTCCAATGATTTGTATCAGGCTTTTAAGTGTTTCGAAAGGTTTTTTTGCAAAAAAAATCGCGTTTAAAAGAAAATTACAAGTATCTCGTCTCAAATTCATGAAATGTAAAACAAGGAATTTATTCTTTTTAAATTGTATCTCTCCAAAATGATCTACAGCAGTTTGAGATGATTTGAAGACAAAATAAGATAAACTTACTTCAATTTAACATGTAAATAATTTTCATTATCAATAACACTAAAACATTAGTTGTTTAAAAAACTTAATGCCCGCCGGCAAAAAATGATATTATAAATTTCTCATCGTAAGAAATTGGTACAATATCTAAAAAAGTATCTTCATATGCTAGCTTTACTTTTTAATTTTTTGCTGTGGTATTATTTCATAATCATGTTGCGTTTTAACCCAAAAATTACAACTTTTAAGAGGACCTCTCAAATCTAATTTAATTTTAGATTATGAAAAAAAGTTATTTTTTGTTATTTTTAGTTTGAAGTATATACAAATATTTATCTATTTTTAGCGATGTCAATGGCATTGATTATTATTTTACATGGCATTGATTATTATTTTACACATTTGGGGAAATTTTATCTTGAGAATCAAAACATGACGCAATTTTCATATTTTTCATGCCCTGTAACTGTATCATTACACTAAAATTGACCTAAAACATGATCTCCAATGATCTTTGAAAATGAAAATTTTAAGGACACAAAAACAAGTGACCAAAATTCCGATCCGTACATAGAAACTGTTTAAAACACATTCTCAAATTTATTTTTTGGCTTAAACTTTTTAGACAATCATTTTCAAATTATTCAACATATCTTGAAATAGATAGGATTTTAACAATAATGGTCAATGGCCCTAAGGCCCACAAGTTACAAATAGTTTTAACTGTAATTTTATGTAATTTTGCAATTGAGCGTATGCTACGCGTGTTCTAAGTACCTCAAGGGGACATACTTGATTATGATGGCATAAGATAATATTTTCAGAATAAATCATGATTATATATCATTATTTGGCACATGGCACGGTGAAATCGAAGAGTCTACAACATTATATAAATGCAAATATCGAAAATAAAAATCCCCCTTTAAAAAAATTATCAATGAACGTTCTTTCTTAATCAATTTTTAATATTCATGAGGGAAAGTAATTCATTTTTGATTTCTAAAAAGAGATCTAGTTTCATGAAAAATGAATGACTAAGGACACCTTTAAAACGGTATTCAATCTAAAAACAACTTTTATCATCTGACATTGATGGATTAGAAATAAAACTAAAAGTTATAGTTTATTTGCTCATTTTTTATGAAAATCTAAAAATGATTTTCATAGGATAATTAGCTACACTGATGCTAATATTTGCATAAATATAATTAATGTTGCCGTGACGCCCAACCAGTGTTAGTCATAAAAATAATTGGACACAAATGAAATGAAATGCCATCGACCTTCGCTATTTTCTATATACCGCTATAGAGTCGGGTTTTTATCCCAGAGGGAAGGGGGCCACTGCAAGCCCATATGAAGTGCACTGATCTCTTCGGTTGCTTTCGCAGTTCCTAGTTCCCGCTCAACTTTTTTAACGCTGACCGAGCCACCTAGCATCTGCCTCTCGCGATTTGCCGAAGGTATGACTCGCACTCACGCAAGCCATGACGAAGGATTTTATGACGTCATGACATCCGTCTAGCTTAGCGCCTTTAACCACTCGGCCATCCAGGCAGACAAAAGAACACAATAATGATTATTTCGAAAATTTGATATTCAACAAATCTGTCACTACCATTTCTGTCAGCCATATGCTATTAAGCCAGTATTTCCAAATAAAAGATGATTTAAAATCAATTTACCATTCAGAATAGATTTTATGACAGGTAGGGGTGTACCGCTCTGATTTCGAAGGTCGACCCGAATCTACTCAAAAGTTTTCGAAATCTTGAGCGCCGAACTTACTTTTCGGTCATAAAATAGCCCAAAAAACCCAGATGTCAAATTTACTTGTATTTTATCATAATGAACGACCCAAAGTTGATTACTTATCCGAAGTAAAAATAATGATCTAAATTTACTTTTTGGTTTTTTTTTTCATTCTAAAAGTGTCCCCCGAATGAGCGATACGTGTTATCCTCACATTCACAATGTTTAGACTCATTCATAAAGCGTGCATGAACCGATTAAGATATTTGATTATGGTTTAGATTATTCAAAGACATCTGGTGATATCTCATATTTTTCGCATACGTCAAACTACCATATTTGGAATTCGACGCCAAAAAAGGAAATGGTTTTTGTAAGACGCCCTCTATTGTTACTAGGTTTTTTTCGTGGAATACTATGGCTGCCATATGTTAATATTTGGAGCGAAGAAATAGACTTTTTTTACAGATAATTCATGGTGAATATAACATTATTTTCAATAATATAAGAACAATATTATCTTTCATATTTTGCTTTTGTGTCACCTAAATTTGTATACCTTTCAAGCTAAACTGTCTGGAAATATCGACTCATTACATTAAATTTTCTCGTAAATTTATGTTAAATATAACTTGATCGAACATTGTAAGAAAATGTACTCATGCTTGAGAATCATGCATACCCTCTAAACATTGTGCTATGTACTGAGTGAGTCCCCGGGGTCAGAATACTGTTAATCAGGGGAAAATTCTCTTTAAGAATTTTAAATCTTATAAAATCATAACAAATAAAATGCAGTGCAGTGGAGTGGCGCAACGCAACTATGCAGCCCGCCATGCGTTTTCCAGAGAGGTTTAGCTTTAACAACGTGCGTCTACGCGTATACATAAACAAAAGATGTGTCATAATTAAGGTACGCATGATTATAAGTCATTTGAACCTATTCATGACATATAATTGGGAATTTTCGCATTACGTCATTGTCGGCTATTGAATATTTTGCATAGCCACTTATACGTGAATTATATGACTCAAATAATTTATTAGGAAACACATTAGTCAGTTGAGCACATTAAGTGGAATATGGATACACGAAGGATGTATCATGAGTTTTAAGTTGGGATTCTTACTTTTTTATGTCTTATAGGGATTATTTTTTATGGGTACTGTTGGGTGTTGTTAGGCAAATCATTGCGCGGATTTATGTCGATCCAAATGGCCAGCTTAATACTGTCACGAGAACTTGATAAAATTGCATTTCTGGTCAGTAATGCCTCCGTTCTAATGTTTTAAGTTTAGACTACAAAATGCACGATTATTTATTTTAAAAGTTGCCTTAGGTGTATCGTGCTCATTACAGTAATTGTTGAAGCGAGGACTTCCGGTTTTATGTACTCATGATGATGAAAAAATGTCTACTCGCGGATTTCATTCATAAATGCGACCATATTAGGAATTTTACCAAATAAGGAAATACTATGGCTGTGCATCAAGGAAATTACCTGGCATAAAGGACGTAAGTCGATGCCGAAGTTCGAAGTACGAGGTCTTTAAGTTAATGCAATATGCCAAATGTTCTCAAACTAAACAAAAACAATGAAGTTGTTCAAATTTTTTTCGTCGTCGAAGAATTCTAGATTTCTTTGCTACATCACCACGAATTTTATTATTGATCAATTTTGAATGAATATCTGTTGTCTTTAAGATGTTTTTGGCATCTTCGATCTTCATTCAATTTTTAAGAAAATTCTCGATATTTACACATATTTCGTCACTGGTGCATATATCTCAAGTCGCTGAAGTCATTAATTAGGACAAAAGACTTCATGATATTACCAGACACATATACATGTAGTTTGTTTTCACACGTACACATTTTGAAAATGCAACCTCTCCACATCTAAAAATGTCGTTATAATTTTTTAAAATGTTTTTCCTAGTGACAGAAGTTTAGAAAAAAACCAAAATAATAATATCGACTAATATCTTATTAGAAGATACCGTGTCCGTATCTTTTTTCACAATCTATTTAATGGTTAGTTTTGATCAGATTTTATCAATCTATTACGTTTATTATGATAAAATATTTTGATATTGTATTGTCTAATCACAGAAATATCCATATTGTGTTAGAAATAAACACCTTTTAATGATAATGGATAACAAATTAATAAACTTTTTATCTTAAATTTTATCCGCAGCTTAAATTGTGTCAAAAAATATTTTGTTTTTGCTAATCTCTTTCGTATTTTTGCGCTTTTGTATATATTTTGTGCTAAATGAAACTTCCTTCCAGTTTTTTTTATCATACTTGCGTAGCGCACCAAGTTATCCTGATTACCCAACAATTCATCAAACATTTTTGCGCATTTGTTTGCGCATTGATTTTAAAAGTCCGGTTAAAAGTAGAGCGTATGTTTTGTATAATTCACGCTTATAAAGTGACTTGTGTCTTTTTGTTGCCTCACTTTTCACCAAGTTGCCACCCAAAGTTTTCACTTTTAATTGATATTAAGTTGTCTTCTATTGATTCTATTGAATGGATAATTCTCAATAGGTTAAAATAGAAAGCTAGAGCACGTAAAGTAAGCATTTAATCTGTTAGAAACGTTGTAATAGTCATCTGTGCTTATGATAGTCACACGACTGTATTAAACTGGTATCAAACTTTGTACACAACTATACACAAATTAGACAAATTTATTCAACTTCTGACAACATTCGAATATCAAAAATCCCACGACCGATACACTTGCCAACTTCAGTGTTTTATTCTTTTAGAAATTGTAGATGAATCGCTTTACTGTGTCCACAATTTTCGAAAGCATTTCTAATATCATCAAATTTACTTATGAACCGATAGTTTTAGTGAATATATTTTGTTGGTTGCCATCTAGCATGATACATTGATAAAGTCATGCACTCAGAAGTAATGCTAATATTATGTGTTCCTGATATATTGCAATATGAAATTGGAAACCGAACTGCAAGCATTTGGAAATCATGTTGGTACTTAACTGAAATTTATTGAATTGTAGAAATTTCCTTTATCGATTTTTACTGATCTTCCAGAATAATTTTGATCAAAATTAATTGCTTTCCTCAAAGAATGATTTTCTTGGATTGGCGAGCACTACTACTAATCTCTTAAAACTGCTATTTTTGTGTTATTATTAATTCAAATCACAATTTTTGAATGGAAATGACATTCACTAGTTATTACTCAAATTCATGATGTGCCCTGACATTTTTGACTCTGTAATCACAAAGTAGCATTATTATTTTTGCCTTTTGTTAATTCCTATTTTTTAGTTGGGCGCATGAATACGGTTATACTTTTTTTTATTAGGGCAGTCAGTCCAAGCGTATATTTTGGCGCGATTGAAAAAAAATATTCATTTTAATACATTACTTAACTATGTTACTTCGTTAAACAATGAAAATTACTTATCAATGAACAAATTCTTATAGAAGTCTGAAAACTCGCAGTCACAATCACAATTTTTTAAAGGAAATGACGTTCACTTGTTATGATTTCCAATTATGCGGTAAGTCATGCGTTTTTTATCAATATATTCACTGCAAAATATCATTATTTACATACATTTTGTCTTTAAACTCATTAAAACGGTAATTCCAATTTAAACTCAATGTTTTATTCACATCTTTTCATTGGACGTCTATCATTTTTTTTTAATTATCCGTCCCTAAAAGAAGCACGTGCTATTTTAAAATGCAATGTACACCATTTTTGCCAATGGTTTTTTGTAATGATGATTCTACAATAATATTTGTTAATATTCCCATTAGTCTCCCGATTTCGGAATTATAAAATATGATGAAAAATTACATGACGTATTCCGGGACGTATTATAGCCTTTTCATAATTATGATCAATTATTAGTTTTAGGGTACATCAGCCAAGTGTGCCTTAAATTTTCATTTGAGACGTTTTTCCATGGGTTCCATCTGGTAAAATTGTGCAATACCTTGATATGTAAACACTTTAATGAAACTAAAACTTGTGCGACAATAAATAAACGTTAATTTATGTAATACGAAGACTTAAATCATTTATTCCAAGTTGGCAAGTAAACTTGAAAATCAAATGTTAAGCTTTACATTGATGTAAAATTATTTGTAGTTACAATCCACAACTATTACCGTGTATCTAAGAAAGTTTGTCAAAGACCGTAATTTTAGTTTCTTTGTAATTGATGAAACCATATATCTCATTTCGAACAATTGCTAACTGCACTAACATTCAGCGAACAATGCATTATTTAGAACCCAAAACAAATTTATTTGCTCTTGGAGCATGATCAAAATACAACCCTAATTAACGTAAACTGCGCAATTAGTGCCAAAAATACTGTCAAATCATAATATTTGAGCACTAACATGTACATTATGTATGAATACTTATCTGGATAATAAAGTTTATATCTTTAAAAAAAACATGCATGTGCACAATTTAAGAGTTTCAGCAAGATCACTGTAACAAAACTAATTTTACAGCAAATCCCTGGCAAAAGACTTTAAAGGAAAATTCCTGGCGTCAGAACTGCCAGGGATTTGCTGTAAAATTAGTTTTTTTACAGTGATCTTGCTGAAAATAAAAGTGCAGTTTTTTACAGTGAATTGTACCGTGGCGAGCAACGGCTGTTCGGTCGCGAATCGAATGTAAATGCCTGGAATCAAGAATTCCTAGAATGTACCTTCGATCTCACTCCCTCCCGAATGCCAATGTGTACTGCATGTCATATACCGCCTTTCTCGTCAGGTTAACACTGTGGGAGCGTGATTGAAAGCACAGGGTGGTCTACTCACTGGAATTCCTGGAAATCACTGAAAAGTCATGGTATTTCAAAAAAAGTGAAAAAGTCAGGGAATTTATTTTCTTCAAAGGTTTCCGCAATAAAAATTTGTCACTTTACACATAAAGATCGTTGCGGTTATTATAGAAATATGTCGCTTTACGCCATAAAAAGTCTTTGCGGTAATTTATCATAATTTATGTCTCTTATGAATATTTTCAAATTTTGCTTACACGTTGCCTCACAAAGGCCAGGGATGATTTCGCAGAGGGTCCTGGAAATCAGGGGAATAAACATCTTGGAACAGTGCCCACCCTGAAAAAGAATAATAAGCTTATACATTGTCGTATTTTGAAATAATATAGACGTTTCTGGCCTAGATTTTGCCGGGCAATCTAATTGCCTCTTCAAAACGGCCGCTTAAAAATATTTTGTTTATTAGGAAAAAACCCCTGTGAAAATGATCTATCACATCGACTGTTGTATTTTTTTTTAGCTTTTTAATATGAAAGATCAACTTAGACAATATAACAGAGGATTTATTCATTATTTACTTATCCCAGTCAGGACTTGGTTCTCTCAGCGTCATTTGTTTTGTTCACTTTGGATCCAGGGAAGATCAATTTCAAAGTTTACATTTTGGTCTATCAATTTGGGTATCTAAAAGAGTCGGAAAAATCTATGTTTGCTAGAGAAGGAAACTGAACGTGTGTTTCTAACAGACGGGTAACTGATCGTAACTAGGCATTCAGCTGTATCAACTGAATTCTAATTTACTCTTGCAATATATCTGAAACATTATATCACTTTATTGTTCTGTCGAAATTATGAAAAATACACTGTAACCAACATGTTGTTTAAATTGTTTTAAAGGATAGAAATTATGATCAATATTTTCAATCTATCTGATATTAGCTGTAGTGTATCAAATTCTTCAAAAGTTCTAACATTTTATATTTTTTGTCTTTTAAGGAGGGAACTCAAGTGACAATGACCTTGACAGCTGCAGCGATAGTGAGCACGAATCACCTGGAATGAATACAACAAGCAACCAGTCTAAATCTCCACCTGAAATGCCAAGCCAAAGTGCAATGCCTCCTACTAGTACATCTGGACAGATGAACTCATCTTTGTCTTCACCACCAAAACAGCACAAAGAAAGATCACATGATCCTGTGTCTTTGCCGACTGCCTACAGACCTGGAAGACTTAATAATGTTGAAATTCTGGAAAGAATATTCCCATTGCAGAAGAAATCTGTTTTAGAACTAGTTTTACAAGGCTGTAATGGTGACGTCATCAAGGCAATTGAACATTTTTTATCTGCGCAAGATACTTTCATTGCGCAACATCAAGCAGCTAGTGCACATACTGCACAAGCGCTAAACCGTGCTAATGAAAAATCATTTCACCCTTACTGGAACAATTTGAATCACCAGAAAAACTCTGCAAGTGCTGTATTAAAAAACTCCCTTGGACTGCAATCCGCATTCACCCCTTTCACTCCATCTTCAACTTATTCAGGAAATATTCATCCAGCTCTCTCTCCTCGGGCTGCTGCATTTTGTACGGATGCTTTGCTTGGACGTTCTCCTCCTGCAGCCCACAGCAGTCGTGAGCCGCCACTATTTCCACCCACATCTGCTTATCCAACATTTCCACAGTTACCTACATTTGCTTCTGGAATAGGTGCGCCATTTTTATTTGCGCCGCAATATCCTGTTGTTCTTGACCAATCATCGTCAAGAAGGGACAGACATACGGTAAAATCACCTGCAAGTTCTGATAATTCATCTGATCTTGCTGATGATGAAAATTCAAAAGACTTGAGCTATCGTGAAACAAGCTGAATTAGGAACACGTTTGGGAAATTATATATAATAAACTTTTTTTAATAAATGTGTTCATGATTTACCTAACTTCCCAAAGGTATAAATGATCTTAGATCATATTATTCATAAAGAGCATTCTAGTCAAGTTTTTTTTTTAAATATAAGTTAGTGTACTATGTATTAGATTACTGTATGTAATGTATGTTTTCTTGGATTGCGGTATACAATCATGATTTGTAAATAATATACTATAATATGATAATGTATCTCTGAAATTTGATTTTGTTTTTTTAAATTCAGTTTCAGAGCTGTCATTGGCTCAGCTAGATCTTTAGCTTTAAAAGTTTTATTTTGCTCAGCCTTAGGCGTTAGCATTCGGCGTAGCGAGTGAACAAATGTACCAGAACTTTAAGTGGAGTTGAAAAACTTTTATACATGTATTAGAATTTTAATTTTTAGTTAGAGAGTGCAAAAAACTTTAGTGTTTATAATAAAAGTGTCTTGGGGTCTTGTGAACACGATCGCACATCAGGGCAAAACAGCACGACTTTGCTCACTCGCTGTGGGTTTGCGAGCTCGTACCGACGAGCTTGCTGTGTGATCGTTCCCCTTCTACATTGGTGTGTGTTTCGTACATTTGCGGGCGAGCTGGGCGAAATCTCAGAACATTCTACCCAAGTGATGCGAACACACCACATCACAGTTCGCAGTGGGCAGTTCGCGTGTGTCATGTCATTGCTTTATCATAGCGAGCGAACTAGTAGCGTCGCACATGAAAATGTTCGATCGCACTGCGAGCTCGCATGTGGCATCGTCTTTATAATACAGTCTTAATTTGTTTAAATTCGATTGTGCAATGATACAATGTCCTTACGCGTTCCGTACATCCGTATGGATGAACGAAGTTTCGCATATCGGAAATGCTGTCCGCACGGACAGTATTCAGGGTGGCCACTCAACCTGGAAAACCTGGAATAGCTGGAAAATTCAGGGAATCAAAAATGTGGCAAAAAAGTCAGGGAATTGACCGAAATCAGTAGAAAACCTGGAAGAGTCAGGGAATCAGTCGGTCAACTACATGTCTTAAAATTTCAAAATGTGATAAAGAGCTTTCAAAAACCAAACCGTCAGTGATGATTACCAACAATTAAGTATTAAGTATGTTTCATGTTGATCTTA
>JAXIUW010253613.1:0-14698 GCA_035591015.1 Cephalothrix simula
ACGATAAAGTGTAATGTGTTAAGCATTACTATTTTTCTAAATTTTAGACATCGAAATGTTCATCTCTATATACGAAGTGCATACGTAGTTATATGAATCTTTTTATCTACCTCGGTACAAACTCTACTTTACACACCCCCCAAATGATACCCCTTCGAACCGGCACTACCCAATAGTAATTGCACGATTACACTGGATAATTGCATGGTTATAATAGACAATGGCCGAGTGTTTTAGAAATGAAATTGCCTAAAGAATCAAGGAATCAATTGCGGAAAACAAATATTTTGACAGAAATTTTTGTTTTGAAAATTTGTTTACCTTTGCATAAACGATTTGATTTTTCTTTTTTGATTCGGCAAACCACCTATAAACCATATAAGAGCAACCTATAGCTCCTACAGATACTGCAGCTGTAAACACATGCTTGGATGAGTTGTTTTTGGGTGGATTTTTGACAATATTTGTTAAAAATCTGCGATGAAATCTCAAAATTCTAATTCCTGTGGCAGCCATCTTTGATCGATTAGCGCATGCGCAGGCTTCCCGTAAGATTTCATTGAAGAGTGCAAAACGGGATTTATCCAAGTCAAAATACGTTCGAGCCGCAGACGTCCAAGATATGCGGCGCTGTTATGAAAATTAGAATTTTAAAAAATTACGAAATTTGACAGAAAAGAGACACTAATACTGAGTAGAATAATACAGGAATATTGATTTTTATAGAAGTGCGGACGAAAAATTTTTTTTAAAGTGCATGATTAGCGAAAAGGATTAGCAATATAGCACCTTGGAAATATAAAATAATTTCGTGCAAATTTTTATAAGACGGGATATAAAATAAAAAGGTAGGCATATTATTTTTATCACTTAGGCCCTACTATTTAGCAGAGCTATGGCATTATAAAATGCGCGCGAAATTTTTCGCGAAAATTGCGTTTTTTTACTTTTAAAAATTTAAGAACAGGGCAGCTGGACATGGTGCCAAAAATAATCAATCTATTATATATTATGCGTTGCAGACTGGTATTAGGCCATGATCAATGTTTTTTTGCCTTTTGCGATTTTTAAAAATCATACCGCGCAAAAACAAAAAGGGCGCAATACAGCACTTTCTATCAATCAGAAGATAATAACATAATTTCTAGATCATAAGCCTCCTGGTGAGGTCCATTGAAGCACCAATAAATGATAAGTAGGCTATAACAGATCATAACACGGTTGGAGCTCTCCAGCAGCTAGTAGTAGATGCGACGGATTTGACGCACACGTTTTTATTGAAATGAATAAATTTTTTAAGGCTTGACCCTAGCACTAAACATCTAGGCCTGACGCACTTTTAAATTTAAGAGCGCTGATAGTCGGTTAAACAAAAGAATGATAAACGAAAAAGCAAAATTCCTGTTTAATTAAATATAGGTCTTCAAAATTTATAATCCGTCCAATATCTATATGATTTATATCATGAAAGGTCGAGAAAAATCGAATATGCATATGATATGCTTATCGTGCATTGTTTGCCTTACACATGATGAAAGAGGCGCTTTAGTGCCGCAAAATCAACTTAAGCACTTTAGGTTTGTTTGGTATTTCCGGTTTAAACCTTGAAGGACCCACCCCCACCCTGTTGAAATTTAATAAAATTTAAAAAAAAAAACATATACCGATATTTAAAAAATCGATCTTAGAAATTCATTCAAGTTTAGACTATATTGTACTCCTACACAAAATTATGATATTATGAAAATCAAATAATTAGATTACCGAATCGAAAGGTAGTTCAAAAATAGCTGTAGATAGTCCGTATAACTTAACGTTTTTAAAATGCACACTTACACTATAAAAAGACTACACTTCAAACACGTGGAAACGGGATTGGAACACAAAAAAGATAACATATCGTTTTGGAACATCAAGTGTTCTGAGATGTTTTATGATGTTAAATGTTCCGTATGTTTGGTGCTATCCTCCAGTAGTGTCCCACAGATGTTACTGCGTGTTTCGAATGTTCCCAATCTCTTTTCGAACATCTCTTTTTTTGGGCACAAAATGAAGGTATGTTTTTCTAGAGTCCGTCGAAAATTAAGTTAATTTATCCTATAGGCCTACTCGAGAGACGGGCAATGCAAGGCAGATCTGATGCAAGGGGTATGTTTCGAAGACATTCGTGGAGTAAGCGGCGAAATAATAGGCAGACGTGGCAGAACTCTGCCACCCGGCAATTTTCCCTAAAAATATAGTTTCCAAAACTTTTAAACATTTAAATCTGATGTAAAATTCGATGTTGCTGTTAGGGGGGGGGGGCACTGTTAAGACTAAAAATTTGTAATCATTAGGGATTATTAGTGCTTCGACAAAATATGCAGAAAAAATATAGTAAACGAAAATCTGAAAAATTTTTCTAAATAATTAGCTCAGTAGATTTTGTCTTCAAGATCACCAGAGCGCAGATATTTCAAGAAATCTTCGAATTATTTTTTTAAACATATTAGTATGGACCCCATTCTTTGAGCATCCTGTTTGGATAAGATACAAAATTATTCGGCTTTGAATCTGTTATCGTGATAACTTCTGGTAATCTCGATCAAAAAATGCAGTGATTATAAAAATCACAGCGAGAAACATTCAAGATAGAGAAAGTGAGGTCGATAAGCAGGCAATATAAAATATTTCATAAAGAGCAAAAAGGCGCAATTGCGAAAATTTACTTTAATGAGACAGTAAGGTGGTAAAGAAAACCTTGGTTTGCACCTCATTTGAGTGGCGCAAAGACGCATCATGACATGAGGTGAGGTTAGATATCTCAAAATGATTGCTGGACTGGAATATACACAAAGAATATTATTTAACAAAATTCTTGTCTATGTATACATAGGTCCAAGATTCCCGAGAAATGCACATATTTATGTTTTCTTCCCAAACAGTTGTCTAGAGAAAGTTGATTTGTGCCTGGGTACGTCAAGTGTAAACACCTTGGGTGGTAATAAGCGTTAACCAAGGCATAATAATTCATTACGAATTATTAGGCATAAAAAGAATTTTTACCAGATGATAAAGTTATCGATGAGGTCTGTTGTTCCAGAATCCAGATATAGCAAGAATTATTTTCACAGTCATGGCTCCAATCTGTTCCATTGCATCAGTGAGAATATTCCTGCTGCTGCACGTTCCAACAGAATCTTTTTTGCAGTTTTGACATGATCACAAGAAATGAAATTAATCTAATTTATGTGCACGGAGTTAGCCTAGACGTCAGCAGAGTACATCAGCAAAATATCTTCGTCTGCGAACTTTTCAACTACATTAAATGTTTTTTTAAGTGATAAATATAAATTTATTGCATAACTACTCCAATAATGCTTCCGTGTGGCCATGAAAACTCTTGCTTCAGATCGAATAAGTAATGGAATGATGTGGTTGAATATCTGCGCGAGAGTTTCATCAAAAATTAAGTATCTCTCGATTCTAACCATAAATTAGAAATTAACATCTTGGGAGAGAAATAAAAAAACATTTATATAACATCAATCTACATTGTAACATCAAAAAGGTGCAAACTAACTCCATCGTAAGGTGAACAACCTTTTTTATATAACTGCTTAAAGGTTTACCATTTTCTTTGAGCTAATGTTAAGTGCAAGGACTAAAAGTCCAAAACATGATATGAGTTATAGGGCTAATAAAAAATCTTAGATTTTCTGCCATTTTTCAAAGACAAAGTTAAAAGTAAGATAAGAAATTAAAAACAAAGGTTAGGTCAACAAATCCGCAGGAGATACTTGAACCATCTTCTAGAATTTGTCAAAAGAACAATTCTTTCAAGGCGTCGGTGTGAAATGCGATAATTCTTGACAAAATTGTTCTAGTTCGGCAAAATAACTAGCTTTAGTTCATAAATGAACGACTAAACGCTTTAGTTTCCGGTAATTTCGTTTTTACCTCCCCCACAATTGCCAAAGGGTCTCCTGAGGTTGCCCAATATTGATGAGCTTGTTCTTTTAGATGCTCATAACCAGACTACTCTATGATGAAGAAAATTTTGTAAACCATCCGAACTTTTGGTAGTTAACGGCCCTGCTTCCGAAGTCATTTTTTCGTTAAGTTCGCTCAAAAACTGGTTCGTTATGCAAATTTTTCTACCAGAGGAGGTATAAATACGTCAGTCAAGTAATCATCTATATTGTCTTAATGAGAAGGGATCGAGATATATTATCATGGTTTTCTGCCTGCACAGGCTGGTTTGTTGTCAGAAATGATATGGATTATATCCCGAAGGAGTACCAAATAGGAAGATATGGTAAATGACCTGATGATAAGATCAATGTAAACTTTCAAAATAATATTGGTCTCATATTGGCTCCTTTTATCCAATTTCCTGAAATTGGGTCGATTATTAATTCTTCTGACTTTCCACATAGCCGCCAGATTATTTATCGATGTCACTCATGATCACAACTCGCTACCTCTTTATTTCTGAACTGATCAAAGTACTTCGAACTGCTTGTGTTAGCTTCATGTTAAACTGATACCACGTTACAGGACTTAACAACTCTTTATTACCATTCCTGTTATCCATTTAACTAGTTTCGTCGTCTTCAGCATGTTTAGCCATAAATTTATTGTACTTATTTTGCAAGGACTTCACAGCATATTTTTTAGAACTATCGTTATTTAATAAACAGTTGCGTTTTCATTTCACACATTGATAAAATGTCATAAAACGGAGGTAAGAACAATTAAGTAGCTGCACCAGGCTGCACTGCATATGGCTTGGAGAAAGAATCCGCTGTGTCTCCACACACTCACACTGCAGAGGTCCCGTCTGATGTAGATTCAGCAGAAGGAGGAGGCAAACATTTAATTTGAAAGTCAAGATTTTATTGCTCTGGGTAGCTTATCAGTTTTCCAATACCAGTACTATTTAAAAAAAAAAGAAACTCGGCTGATCTAATAAGAATATAAAATAAATTTTGATTTGGATGACTCGTTGAAGGGATAATCATTATTGTAGCTTAATCTTAATCCATATCATATTCATCATTTTAGCATTTGGTGAGGGGGATTTATCAGACACTGGAATAGTATATATCGGAGATTCAGCCATTTCGTCGCTATATTATCTCTATTCTTATTACGATTTAATATATGGATTATATAGTTTTCAATCTCGATCCGGGTCTAGGCTACGAAGTCGACTGAGAAATGGTTGGAAGAATAAAATCGCCGAAGGGGCTACTTGAAATTGGTTCTTTTTTGGCACCGTTAACATCAAGAAAATGAGATTAATCTCATACATTGGCAAAGGTTCAAAGAATATGAATATACCAAAACCTGATCCCAATCAACCTTTTTCTATTAACTTGACATACAAAGATATAGCCTTTTTCCAATTTAAAATTTCAAGATATTTTCATTCGAAATTTAATTTCCCTAAGGTACATTTCAAAAAATCTAAGAGATCCTCGAAATCAATGCCAGTACCTACTCATTAATACCATCGAGGCGTCACGATGAAAAAAATAAACGCTGATAGCTGGTACGATTGAATAACGGAAAAATATCGACTTGCTGATACAGATATAGAATGCTGATGAAAAATGGATAGATTAATCTAATTCAATAGATATCTGGATGTCCAAGAGTTTAACGGCAAACAGTCCTTTATAAACCATATTTAATAACACTGATTAAAATTTGCATGTGGTAAGAAAATATGTTGACCTCAGCTTTGACTATAAAAATATTGTTTTGTTTTGCAGGGCACGTAATATAGGATTAAATCATCCATGAAACTTCATGAAGCTACAGTTGGATCAGTGTTATTTGGATTAGTATCAATGTACCTGGGACTAAGTCAATGCGCGGTAAAAGGCCTAGTTAAATATGATTCTGGCCAAACATTTCTTGAAGTTGCTAGTATAACGTCATGTTTGGATTGATCGCGGCAGTGGGGAATCAAGTCGCCACATCAAATATGGGACCTCATCATCATTTAACTACTGCTGCCGCAATTAATGAATTTTCAAATAAAAGAAATCGGAGACACGATAACAATAATCAATTTCAAGTTAAAGGAAGACTTCATACAAAGACTGGATATCAGTTACGAGTTAATAACGAAGGACTAGTAACTGGTGTAACTCGACCAGATCCATTTGGTAAGTACAAATGTAATATTTTTTTACACTTTTTAATGTTTTGGCTATAGTCTGGCCACTTACGCATCAACTGATTACCTGAGACCAAATGGTCCACTGTCAATCTCAGTCTGCCAAAGTTTGTGATGCATGGCAAAGTATCAGGGTGTACTAGATATCTAGCACTTCAAACAATTATCGGTCCAGGGGATTCGATGACATGACACAGTTGCTGTAGAGAGAAATCAAGGGATTAAGAATTTAACCATTTCTGATTCAATATTACATTACGTTCAACCAACAATCATAGCCACAGATCAATTGTCAAGAGCCAAATAAGCCGTGTTGAAGTGGCAAGTGGTATAAGAGATAAAAACCTTCACCTAATTGTATAACTAGCAAACTCAGATACTGACTCCTCCACTCTTTTTATAAGACCCAAGCCAAGACTTGTTGTTTTTTGACGATTAGTCAACGACATTGGGATGGGGATTGTTTTTACTTTAATTTTTTCTCCTGAAAACCCGATTGAATATTCGGAATAGATATAAAGAGTGCATTGTTACATAAATTTGAACTGACAAGTTCAATTCTAGTCACGACTGCTATAAAAACACATGCACTAAAACTGTAACTGAGGACAATACCATTAAAGAAGTACATGTAGTTAATGATATTGAATTAAAAAAAGTGAGGACCAATTAAGAAAAATAAATCAAAAACTAACTTTAACAAAGTTAAAGAAGACCCAGTTGATAAAAAGAAACAAAAACAAAATTAACTTTTTTGTTTAACGAATATGAATGAATAACAATTCGCCAGAAAGTTTAATATTTTACATTTCTCTCTTATTTCAGCTATGCTAATTATGGTGTATACATACTTATCTATAGATTCTGATAATATGAAAGTGAATATCAAAGGATTTGAATCTGGAAATTATATATGTATGAATGAAGACGGTGATGTGTACGGAACTGTAAGTATTATTACATATGTACAATCCAAAATTTAAGTAAAATTGTTAATATAGCTTCCTAAACACTTGGGAAATCTTTGACTTCAACAAGAATCAAGCTAATAGTGTTAATTCAATTAATGTCATCAGCTAATCTTCAAAATATAAAATCTTTCATTAAAATAAAACAGATTAAAGTTTTAAGATAACTAGACGTCATGCATTAAGTTAAAAAAGACGAATTTGATAAAGTTATAACTGGAACAAACTTATCAAGTACTTGGGATGTCCCCACTTTTTGGAATCCAAAATGTTCCAAAATGTTGTCACTATCAAGCTCCCACTTGGTTGGTATTAAATGCATAATATCAAAGTCAAATCAATTCAGACTTTGATAATATGTGCTAAGCGATGAACGCAATGATCTTTGGTGATCTTAAACTAAATTGTATTGCATGTTACAGACAACAGAATAAGATAATCTTTAATATACTGTACGATATTTCTTAATCATATTTTTTACATTTGTGCTGAACAACCATTTTTAAAACGACACCAATAGATTAAATATCTTGTTTTATACTTGTTTAAGAAACCATACAAGTTTGTACATCCTTTCTTTAAAATGTATAAATTAAGAAAAACTAATCTTTGCTTCGAACTGTTAGCATTGTCAAACAGGGAACATTCTTAGAAAATCTTAATGAACTATATGTTAAACATATGAATTGAATAATTCAAATGTGAAAAGTCATTCGTTAAATCCTATCGACAAAGGGTACTGAGTGAACCATAAAAAAGTAGAAAGCTCCTCTTTGGTCTAGACCTTTAGTATTGATATATTCTGTGGCAGTGAACATAAATTGAACTTTTAATTTCTTTTAAAAATTTAACTTAAAATCTAAATTTTTAGGGTGATAGGGTTATGTTTAATAATCAACTAAATGTAAAGAATATTTAGGTGCATAAGGTGCAACTTATCATTTGAGCAAACGTTTTAAAGAGATAAGTACTTATTAGCAGAAATAACTCAATTATTATACACTATACAGGGTTTTTAATTTTTAAATGTTTTCAATTTCATTATAATAGGATAGAAAGTGTCACTTATCAAAGTATTAAGACAAATACGTACCCATGTGTTGTTGAGACATGTTTTAAAATTCAACGACACAATTTAATTAATACCCCAATAACGTGAGAAATAAGGCATAAGAAGCACTTGTATAATAGAAATATTAGCATGAGTTTCAATTCAAATTCATTAAGTGGTTCATTTACATGTACATCGAGTAAACTTGTGTTAGCGCAAATTGTCCCAAAGCTTTTTTGTAGATCTGAAACATCACCAACAAAATAGGTAAATGATTAATTCAGTTCAACAGCTGATTAAGGGGAATGAAATTGTTCTCATTTACAACGGTGCAATTTGTTGTAAATTTGTCTCCTGATAGCACATTAAATCCATCAGTCAGTAAATTTCATCAAAATATGGTGATGTAGAACCAGGATGAGTTGTCATGGTGATAGTGTCCCGGGGCACAGATTTCGGCGATTTTCTCGTTGGCATAATCAGAAAATTGATGAGATCTGTGAAAACTGTTGAAATTTGAGGCTTTTTGCGCATTCCTTTGGTCTAAACGTATATTTGTTTTAATAAATTCCACAATATGGGCTCCAAAAAGTTTTCTTCAAAATATTGTCATTGCAAATTATCAAATCGATAGCTTCAGGCGAAAGGGTTTTAGAAGTAACTCATCAAAATTGTGATATAGGACATGTATCACGTTAATATGATTTATAAATAACAGTATAAATACCATGTAAAAACTGAGACCTGGAAATAAAAACAATTTGTAATATTAGGGTTTGGTTTATTGAGAGACAATTTCGAAACAACTGCTGTTTTCCTGTAGGTATTTTTATTTTTATTTAAATATTCCTTATGCCGTGATCTTGGTATTATCTCTAAAACTTCTTTATGCAATAATAAAGAATGAATTCAAACCGGGATTACAGTTTCAAGGATTTACTCCACCAGATCTTCTAACGTAGCACTTGCACTGCAAATCTACTCCAGGGTAACTTCCAAAGCACCAAACATTGATAATGATTCTGCAAATATTTACCGCACTATTTAGTCGAGTAATTTATTTGTGGAGGGAATTAGAAGAAATGTTTATAATGATGTATAATTTTCTTCTTCGCCATATTGGTGTCAGATTATAGAGAGGAAATACTATGCTTGATAGTAGATACATTTTCCATTTCGTTATTTCGTTAAACATGCAATCTTTCCATTAAAGGGAAACTGGCTCTTAATTACTATATAGAAGAGTGCAAATTGTATATATAAGAGGAAAAAGAAATCAAATAAAGACGTCAAGGGTCTCTAATGGTTTAAAAAGATCTAACCATAATTAGTATAGTTAACACAGGAGTAATTCAATCGATCTTTATAAAAATAATTGCATTTGTAACTTCACAACTTATGTTTTCCTCTTTTTCTTTGCAGAAAATATTCAATAAGGAGGAGTGTGAATACGATGTTAAATCACATCATGGATTGGCAATAATTCAAGAATACACAAGTCGGACTTTTCCTCGTAAAAAACATAAAAAGTGGTCTTTAGGTATTCATAGAAGTGGAAAACTTTTAAAGCGAGTGAGAACTAAAATTCATAGCAGAAGGAGTACGCAAATGATATTTGAAAGTATGGAAAAGCCGAAAGATCATCATCTTCCTCCAGGAGGACCATTAGGTGGTTTGAACTTTGACCAAATTGTAACTGATGGTGGATACGATACCACTATTGAGACAATAAAGAAAGGTGATGATATATTCAAGAGAGTAATCATAGATGAGAAAATAGACACAACGAGTACTGTTGATCCACCGACCACGACAACTCGCCGTCGTAAAAATAAGTGTAATAGTGCATTAGACTGCAGAAGAAAGCGACGGCGAAAATCTAGGAAAAACTCAAAAGATAAATTTATTAACTCAATGTTCAATATTGTTCTTAAATCAAAACGAAGGCATCGACGATCATTAGCATCTGAAATGCCTTCAGACAAATCCAGTATTCTTTCAAAAGTGTTATCAAATAAACATAGACATATATCACAATTAGAATCATTGCAACAAAGGAAACAATTGGCAGAGCAAAACTCCAAGACGTGAATGTGTCTTAGATGGCGTTTGAAGAAAATTGAACTGCTAATGCTTTCTTCATAAACGCTTTTAACTGTTAAAAATACTGCCAAAATGACTGTAGATGAAAATGTGCTGTGTAAGGTTAATGAAAAGGTATTTTGTGCTGCCACAATCAAGATTACAGATGAAAATGAATCATTTCACGTTCTGTTAAAAGATAATGATCTGTTGAACGATACGAGTGCTTCCTTATTTAGAAGGAGGGTTCTTATCCGAGAGGAGACAACTCACCTTTCATTGTTATCTGAAAATGATTCCTATTTCGCAATGTTTAGCGTTAAGATTATTTTCGTACATAAAATGCATTTTAAAGAAACCTGTGATACCTGTTCTGTTTTGTTCTGTTCACTTGGACTGTAGTAAGAGGCGATCTCTTTGGTATAATTTAATTGTTCTTGTGTAAATTTCATTTAATATTTTATTTACCAGAAGCCGGTAAGTGGCCTCTAGAAATATTTGTAGAAATTATTTGTTCGGATGAAAACCTAAATCCGGGGACCATTTTATGTTGATGTACAGATGTATGGTATACGTCTTGCATCTTAATTAGCTCAGGAGCAAATTTAGAACATAAAACTAATTTTCAAAACAAGGCTGTGTTTCTTGTGATATCAGAATCAAAGGAATCTCACAATTTATGATTATGTTATGATGTTTTTTTATAAATGACCAGGGAAAATATGTGCATATAGTTCATTTCTAGTCATATGATATTCGTATTATAATTTCCTAAATGTGAGCAATTGTATATGTATGTGGAGGCGTGCAAAATGTGCATAAAAATTGTTTTTTCTTTGCCCTAATTCCTATGTATGTATGCTATTTTATATTTGATAAAGCATATGATTTTACCAATCCCTAATCAAAAGATGGCAGCATGGTATGCGGCTTATTTTTGATCAACGTTTTCAGAATAGTAAATGCACGCAAAATTCTTATACTATTTCGAAAATTGTCTTGAAATTTCGAAAATTGATTACAACCTGTATGTAAGTTTATTTTGGCTTTAACTTATCTACACAAATGGATGGAAAAAATTGGTTAAGGCATGCTTTGATGTTAGCTACCCGCCCCCCAAGGGTTTCTCATATTAGCGGTGTAGGAACCCCCCCATAACCTATATATCAATGGAAAGGGCATGCAATATGGAGTAAAATGGTAGTATATTTATGTCCTTACCACCACATGGTGGAGGTAAAAATTGTCCAAAAGAAATAGCCGAAAATTAGCAAATTATTGATTTTTTTGATTTGTGGCAAACTAGGAAAATAGGAACCCCCTAAAATATACATTCCTGGAAAGGGCATGTAAAATGGATGGTGGTGGTTTCATGTACCTACCGCCATTTGGTGGAGAAAGGTGGTCAAAAATGCTGAAAATAAAAATTCTCGATTAAGACATTTTTTAGCCAAAATTTTTCACCAGGTGGTGGTAGGGACATGAAACCGCCATTTAACTGCATTTTTAATTCCCTTTCCAGAGATGAAAATTTTAAGGGGATTCCTTTTTTCCTGTTTGCCATAAATAAAATAAAAAAAATTTAACCACCACCCTACACCAGGTTGTGGTAGGGACATACCATTTTACCATTTTACTCCATTTTGCATGCCCTTTCCAGTGATATATAGGTTATGGGGGTCCCTATGCCGCTAATATGAGAAACCCTTGGTGCCTTAACCAATTTTTCCATCCATTTGTGAGTATCAGACAATTCCTAAAAGCATTTTATTTCAACGAGTGCAAATCCAATATATTTTCTGTTGGGAAACCGTCGTATTTTCCATTTCCCTTAGAAGCGGACGTGATTTATAGGATTTTACCAATCGATTCGGAAACCGGGATGATCACAATGTAATCATCTCATCAAACTTTGGTGATTTAGAGATTATACCTAGAAGACAGAAAATTATACTTTTGAGAATACCTTAATTCTAATGTAATTAGCAGATCTCATAACGAAAAATTTCAAAGTCGAAAAATTTCCGATTGTTTTTATAAATGAACATAATTTTTTGATGAACATAATATTTCGCAAAAAAAATTTGCCAAGAAAAAGATACATTATATGTTTTTTACCAGAGCCCCATAACTGTATGTTATATACAGTTATGGGGCTCTGTTGTTACTAAATTAAAATGAGTGTTTAATTATAAAAATGTTTATGTGATAGAAATTGAGGGGCATTTTTTGATTGTTGTCAAAAAATATACCTACAGTATACTGTAAATTAGGAAGTATAATATTTTTATGTTGTAGGTTATTTTGTAATTTCCGATGAAGAGAAAAGATACCAGTTATTTTGTCTCAAAAACTTTTCCAAACTTGGTCATATGACAGAGGTGAAATTGTTCTAGATTGATCCTTCGACGATTGTCCAAAAATTTTAGAATACTGTTCGCATTTCATATGTCAGTACAAACTTGATTTTATAGAATCAGATAAAATTCATACAATTAGTATAAAATTTCATAAAATCAGTATAAAATTCAAATAAATAGTACAAAATTCATAAAAATGGTACAGACAAGTAAATTTAATAAAACTACTGTACTATAAAATTTCAATAATTAATAATTTTTAATTTTTTGAATGGTTTATACCTAATGTTCAACATATTGCCATTTAACAAACCTAAAGAGTTAGCAGAAGTTAACTGGCTTTTATATTAAGACCTTTTCTTTTTTTGTAAAATAAGGTTTTTTGCATTCCAAATAAGTGGATGAAATAGTAATGTTTAGTGGAATGCTACACGAGGGTCAAGGGGCATTTGTATTAAAACGGGTGAAAAATTGAGTGGTGAATGAGTAAGTAGGAATTGTATCAAAAGGTGCTAAGAGCTTCATTAGGATTGATTAAGAATCTCCTTAAGTTTTTAAAGTATTTTGTTAAAAAAATACTATAATGTTGTTATAACACATCGAGCTGTTAAATCATTGTTATGCCATGTGACTTGTGAGTTACATATATCAAATTTGTAAGTAACATATCAATTAAATACATGATCACTTGGAAAAGAGTACAAAGAATCTTATCAAGAATCTATCAAATGAATATGTATCGCTATTATAATATACATAAAACCCAACCAGGGTGGCCACTGTTTCATGATTTTCATTTTGCCTGACTTTTCCCTGATCCTGGACTCCGCAAAAAAAACTTCCAGACCTTTTTTCAGGGAATGTGCGAAGCAAAAATTTGGAATAATTCACTAGCGACAATAAATTATGATAACCGCAAAGATTTTTTATGCGTAAAGTGACAAATTTTTACTGCGTAAACCTTTGAAGAAATTCTTACTGCGTTAACCTTTGAAGAATAAAAATTCTCTGACTTTGTTATTTTTTGTGAAATTCCCTGATTTTTCCACGACATTTAAAGTCTAAATTGAATGGAAATTTCCTTAACTTTTCCCTGATTCCCAGTTTTTCCAGATAAGTGGTCACCCTGAAAACATTTAGGTGGTTCTTTGATCGTGCAAGAAATAAAACTACTTTGGCTGTGTGCGAGGATCGTAATTCATAATAATTATTTTGAGGATCACCAAACGAACCTGAAGTATTTCTTTTTCTGGCACGCTTGAAACAAACACTTATTATATGTATAAAGGATACATATTCTATTTGTCAACATATTTTAATTAATAAGCCCTAATTTTATTATAAAATGACAATCATTCATTAATTTAATTATATAATTAATTAATATAATTCTATTAATCGGAAAATATGACAGATTAACTCATAAAACAATTTTGGACAGTGTTGTTATTGATATGACTAATTAATGTTATTAAAAACTTTTAAACCATTGCAGGGAATCATGTCCTTACTGTAAAAAAATGAACTGCTGAATTGAGTATATTAAATTGTATAATAAAATTGGAATAAACGAGAAAATATTTTGTACATTTTCTTCTGTCAAATTATTATGGTTCGAAAATCACATTGGCTAACATCGTCAGAGCTTGTATAACGGATCAGAAGAGAGGAAGACAAGTTTAAATATCGAATTATCGAGGCGAACAACATACTTCCGGTGTAAAAGGAACGGGTGTCCATAAACCCCAATAAACCTTCAAAATTCAAAGTCAGCTGCATGTATTTATCATTTACCTAGTCCTCTTGACAATATAGTTTCTTTGAAAAAAACAGGATGACTTTGAAAACATAGGTAATTTAGAATTGTGAAGGACACTCATTTTCAAGAAACTGCGACTCTTATTGCATGCTTATTGATCACATTTGACAATACGGAATATCCTTTACAATTCTAAATTACCTATGTTTTCAAATTCATCCTGATGAAATAAAGTTCCCAAGGCATTTCAAAGAACCCATCATATTATCAACAGGAACAAGATAAATAATAAATACATGCAGCTAGTTT
>JAXIUW010254724.1:0-16876 GCA_035591015.1 Cephalothrix simula
TATCAGCATTTATTGCCCAAGGCAGAGAGAAAATCTGATTAAAAGTATAAACATGTTCTAAGCATTTTTCTACCAAAAAAGTTGATTTCTGAGTTCGCGCTTGTGAAAAAAGTATAAATGGGCCTTTACAATCAAAATATTTTTTCATTCTTAACAATATACCTTTTGCATTACTTCACGTGACCCCTAGTAATACAGGGTGTTTGAAACTTCATGTCCCAATCCGTAAAAGGGGCACGTATCCTACCTAAAATATATGATATTTTAGCCAATGATTACCCCAACCCTCGCAAAACCTCCCTGAAGTCTCTTGGTCTTTGGCGGGCGCCACATTAAGTCTAAAGTTTCGGGTTTCACATGCCGCTAAACGATCAGTATGTATTTTGTTATTCAGCGTGAAAAACTTGAGTCCAGCATCAGTCTTTGAGTTTTTCAGCATCTCGAAAAACTTGATGATGTTGTGTAACACTCTATCCCGAATATCAGTGATAATTTAGTTTAAAGGAAGAACGTTAATAATTCAAAGACAACAACGGAAAACATCGTCCTGAAATTAGCTTTTTCCACGTGCAATAACTCTATAATATGTTTAATGTATAAAAAATGGTTTAATACTAGTCCAGTGCTTTTGTGACAAAAATACGCCGGACCCGGAAAAATAAGTAATAGTTATTTTTAAAATCCTTGACCTTATGGGTTACTTATTCACCATATAAAAGTCTAACGAAATTTAAATATGGGAACACCCCAAAATCATGTGACTTAGGGGTGGGGGTGCCACTGAAGGCAAAACCTTAAAAATCCCCCTAAATATTGATTTTATCGACTCAGAATAACCAAGGTAACAGGGCCATTCCGCGTCAAATGAGCTATCACGGAAGTCTCTCAGACGAGGCGTTGCCGAGTTATGACGTCATCATATTAAGTATTTGGGAATACGTTTGACTTGAAGTTTACTTTATTTAAAAAAATATATTTGAAAAAAATAAAAATTAAAAAAGGATTGGTTTAATGTAATAACGTCAGTTTATGTTTATTTGTAATAAAAGTAAGTTTATAGCATCACTCTCTTCCGATCCAGGTTGCCCTATACTGCACACAAATTTCCCGATTCCAGGCTAGATGGGTAAAGAAATTATTTCACTTTTCTCTGTGTTTTAGAATGCATAATTGGATGGAAAAATCGGATTCGGTCTCTGATTATATTTGCGGAATCCGGAATGAGGCTCCGATTACAGTACACATATGGCCAGTAAAAATTGAAAGCCTCCGGCAGGCTTCCCAAAATGTGACCTACCGGTGTTTTCGGACACTATCGTACTTGCCTCCACTGGTTGGATCGGTAATAGAGTGTAGATTATGAATTTCATGTCGTCATTGAGGCGCAGCCGAGAGGCAAAAAAGTACAGCGTAATTCAGTTTTTGGCCTCTCGGGTGCGCCTCGATGACGTCATAAAATTTTAATATGCAAATTCATAATCTACGCTCCATTACCGATCCAACCATGCATGGCGGTAAGTTCCATAGTCTCCGAAATCACAGGTAAGTCGCGTTTTTTGGGAAGCTGCGAATGGCTTAAAATTTTACTGGCCATTTATATATCGATTTTTCCGTATTCCCGATTTTACCATCCAAATGTGTAATAGAATATTTTGGGTCTTTTGATTCTCCTTTTCATTATTTAAATTTAATATTTTGTTTATTATGGGGTTATGTGAAAATTTAAAATGGCCCTCTGAGTATTTTGAATACTTTTACAATGTTTTTAAAACAGTGTATTGTATTTGATCGTATTTGTATATTTGTGTATTTATTTTATTTTCTTAAATTTCTACTAATATTTTGATAGGGGTAGATAATCCTACCTGCTTTTTGTGTTTCTTCTGTTTTGAATTTTGATCATGGAGTGGAAATTTTGTATTTCTGCTTGTATTAAATTTCTTTCAATTTTATGCCAACCCTATGATAGTTTTATATAAGTTCTATTTTCACTTCCACTTTCTGTAATTACTTTCTGTAATTTTTAATTTTATGTCATTTTGGTTTAAATTTTCATTACCAATCAAAAATTATTTATTATTTATATTATATTTATGATAGCTTAATATTCTTGAAAACAGTTAGTACCGGTGTGGCAGGGGTCGTTGTCCGTAGGGATTTTTGTCCTCTTTTTATAACATATAAAGTAAGGGAGGGCATTCATCCCTGGAGGGGACATTCATCCCTGGGCTTCTTTCGTATATACAACGTGTACAGTCCGCACCGGCATCCCTTCCGGACAGGCATCCCTTTTACACCGGTAATCATTCAAAACTAATTTGCTAAACGACTAATTAATATTTCTAGCGGTCGTTTCGTCCCTGGCGACACAGCTGCCAGGAAAAGCTACATTCATTTTTACAGTGTTTTTACTTGTTACTAAGTGTTTCTAATAGTTATTGAATGATTCATAATCTTGATTCTTGGCGTCATTTCATGATTTGTAACCATGGCAATATCTTTTTATTGCTCTTTCTTTATTCTCAACGCCATCTTTTTTTCCATTTCAGTAAAGACTTCTGTATGACAGATGAAGACGAGGCATTTATTCCACGTGCCTCAAACTCGCCATCATATCACAGGTACGGCTCTCTCAACGATGTAGTAGGCGGATACCACCCGGACCATAACGCGGCGGCGTGAGTAGAAGTTCCGCTTATCCGCAAAATCAGGGACTGAACTTCTTTTGCATGTGATGTGAGGCAGGTTGTGGGATATTTATCTTTAATTCTATTTCGCATCCACTTTTGGTGTTGTTGACTTAAATTTGATTGTTTGTCAACAAAAAGGTACTATATTATTACTAGATGGTCTTAATGCTGATGGACTGATGCCCTATACTATATATCCTGTATTTTTGGCCAAAATTTCAAAAATTTAGATCATTATAAGAAAATGTCTATTCTCTTCTATTATAGATGACCTCTTCTAACTTGTTTCGCAAATTTTTTGTGTTCTATCAGCTGATCAGTCTGTGTCCTATAATACAAAATCGTTAAATATCCTAACGTTGGGACCTGTTATTTTGCAACAACTATTGTATCGCAAGTTTTTCGTTTCAGCTCTTTCAACGACAAATCGCTTCCGGTTCCCATCACTTCTGTCTTCTACAAACAGACTAAAATTTAACGGGATCGTGCGGCGATATGTCGTTAACAGAGCTAAAACGAAAAACTTGCGATACACTAGGTGTGTTGCGAAATTACGGGTCGCAACGTTACCAAAATTTTGCTGAATATAATTGGAATGAAAGGTTAAGAACTGGACTGTTTAAAATATTATATAGATATATATGCGAAAAGTCATTTTCGTTCAATATTTGCATAATTTTATTGGGGGGGCTCTAGTAATAACCGATTTTTATCTTCTTTAGCGTCACTAGGTTTTTCGAATTTCAAAGTGGTGTCTTGGTTGTATTTATCTATCCGATGCTCCATAAAATTGGGCTCCACCAAAATTGACAAATGTGGGGACTTTCCTATCCGATTTTGTGTTGATCTATACAATAATGTATAACTCTTTTTCTCAATATGGAATGAATGTTTCTCATTCTTTACTGTTTGAATGTAAGAATGCTTTTCAATTTATAATTCATACCTATTTCCAAGTTCAGTCCCCGGTCCTTGCTTACTCTTTGAATTTCACGCCGCTAAACACTCGTTGCTCTACATCTAGCGCGAAATGGGAATTTTAGAGTGGCAAAAATAGTCCGGGTTATCTGTTATTATTTGGGGAGGGGCGTTGCTTTATTTACTTATACCAGAATATTTCTGGTAAGTATTTTAGTTGTATTGTAATTTGTTGTAAAATGCTATAACCAAAATACTGCTTGATTATTTTAAAGGCTTTTCATATGTTTTTACTCATCGCCAGTCGTTTAAAGGCATATGATTCTATCTTGTTCTGTCCCCACCATTCTTTGATTTTATCGATCCTGACATACTCACTGATTGGATGACTAACTGCTTGACTGACTGACTGCAAGCCTTAGTGACTGCTTGAATGACTGACTAACTGCTTGAATGAATGACAGACCGACTCACTGACTGACTGACTGACTACCGACACTGACTGACTAACCGACCGACCGAACTATTGACTTATTGACTGACTGACAGACTTACTTACATGCTTCCTTTCTGACTGACTTACTGACTGATTTAATTATTGACTTACTGACGTACTGACTTCCCAACTGACCGACTTACTAACTTACTAACTTACTTATTGACTTACTGACGAACTTACTGACTGACTGACTGACTGACTCACTAACTGAATTACTTACTAATTTAATGCAGTGGTGGAAATCCTGGGATACTGGCTCCCATGAAGGAAAAAAAATTCAAACAATATCTCATCAATATGACATACAGGATTTATAGGTTTGGCAATAATTGCCTTTGTAGGGCGGTGTATAGGCTATATTCCAATATTTTGCTTGTTGCTTAGGTCATCACAGGAAATTCCTGTGAGGCCAGCACAAGAAATTCCTGTGAGACCAGCACAGGAAATTAAAAATGCTTGTGAGACCTACACAGGAAATAGAAATGTTGTCTTAAGAATTTGATTGCCCCTAACGACAACGCCGTTGCTTGAATCATACAAAAACCTATATATCAGACTTAACAATCGCATGCCTTATGCTCCAAATTGCTTTGCTTAAGCCCCTAGATGGTCAGACCCCCACCAGGGGGTCTCTAGTGGACCTCTGGACCACATCCAATCATTTTACGCTTTCATATGGCTTGCACTCTGGTAAGTATGGAACATCAATATAGTTCACCGCTTAGTACAAAGTGTAAATTGCCTTTTAATAGTTTGCACCCATGGAAATGTTCGCAGGACATTTTTAGACATAGGTTAAGGATCCCAGGAAGCTAGAAATATTTTCCACCACTGATTTAATGAAAGACTGATACCTTACAGTCTTTTTATCATAAGGTATATCAATTTCTCAGTTAATTAGTAAGTAATTCAGTCAGTAGTACGTCGTTCAGTAAGTTCGTCAGTAAGTAAGTTAATAAGTAAGTTAGTAAATAAGTCGGTAAGTTAGTGAGTCAGTAATTTAAAATTCACTAACCAGTTTATGACTAGCTGGTTTTCCAATAAGAGAAAATTCGGTCCAACACCATGTTCTTCCATACCATTAGAAAAGCCTTTAGAATTCACCTTTGATACCTGAGTTTTGATATATACATTGCCACTATCCCATCTGCGCTGGGTTTTCTTACTTTCTTCGGTTCATGAATATATTTTGTAAATTTTTAGAATGTTTAGAATTTCCTTCAGAAACATGTCTTTTTGTCTGCCGCCCGTATTAAACAATCTTTAGCATGCCTATTGCATGGTCACATAAAAAATTAGCTCCAACTATCCTGGCATAATTCAATAGCACACTTCGACCTATCATTGTTTAAATTTTAGTCTGAAATCAGGTATAGGTGTTGTGTTAATTAACACAATAGCACGCTTTAGTCCAGAAAATGGAGTTTTCTTCTTATTTGTGGTTTTGTTTATTTTACGTGGCTTTAGTGACCAGTTCCCTATCTTATGTTACGCAGAATTTTTGTTATTATAAGTGTCAGTTAGTTTTTCTTTGTCTACCTGTATTTTCTATGAGGAACTGGTCTAAAATGAGAAATTAAGAAAACGTGTGGAGTTTTGAGCCTAAAAATAAAAATTACAAAAAAAACACTTCATAAAGTAGTGTTGTCTGTTAGAATATCCTTGGTTGGGACCCAACTTATTCCGATTGTCTTATTATTTAGAAAATACGCTTTTACTACTATATTCGTGTTTCCAAAATTTACCGAGAGTCGGCGCCATAGATAAAAATGGCTACCGTACGAAATTTTACGATAATTTATACCTGATTATGTCAGTAAATAAATATCTTTTTTTAATGGACAAATATTGTTCCTACACCCAATTTTTAATTCAGATACGATGTCACAAATATGAGGTAAAGAAGTATTTTATTTTTTTAAATAACATTAGTGATTTTTCATATTCTAACCGGCTAATCCACCTAACCGGCTAATCCACCTAATAATAATAATAATATTATAATATGGGTTTTCTTACTTTTAACAAGGATGTCTTTAGGTGTTGTCCTTTTTTAAATTATGCACCTAACTGCATCCCTCATCACGTCTTCTCAGGTGCTCAGGTTTTTCAGTTTCAGCAATTTCTCTTGGATGGCGAGGTGATATCTTACCTTTGGTGAAATGAATACCTGGGATGGGCTATTTAGAAGTTGCTGAAGCATTCATTTTAATTACTGTGATTTTGATAATTTAAATATGGAATTTGGAATCATACATGTGGATTATAACTATTTAAATATGTCATCCCAAATTTGATGAACCGGTGAATCTTTCACTTAAGGCCCAAATAGAGTTCCCTTCGCCAGCGATGACATGCGACAACTATTAGAGCCGAAGCTTTGCAATATTATGCATTGAATAAAAATGTTATGGTCGCACGTTGTCGCTGGCGAAGGGAACTCTATTTGGGCCTTTAAATTGTTGAAAATTTGACAAACTGACGAATCATTCACTTAAATAGTGTTTCATATTCGCCAATTCGTCAAAATTGCGAAAATTTAAATGAAGGATTCTCCGGTTCGTCAAATTTGGGTCGATGTAATTAATCATAAATTAACAATTAAAGAATTGTTCAGCTTTCTATCATACTATAAGCTTTCTACATATTTAATAGACAAGAAAAATAGGTGATAAAACATGTTTCCCTTTCTTCCTCAAAGTACATGTAGTTAATTACTTTTATTTTAAGAAGTCATGTTGCGTCATTTCATTGATCTAATTATTTTATCATAAAAAATTCAAAAATTTAATTATAAAAAATCAAAATGACCCTGTATGCGTTTTACCTATTTTCGTTGTCAAATAATCTTTTAAGACCTTTGTCCTACCCCTTGGAAAATGCTCGCCTTGACTGGTTATTACTAAATCGCATGTTAAAAACTTATTTTTGATTTTAAAGCCAAACGTTGTAAAATTACAAAAATTACCAGCTGCAAATTTTATGAATTTAGAAGATGTATAGCCGTTTTAATGTGTAAAATTTGTGATCTAATAAATTTGCACTATGTAAATTCATAAAGTTGTTCAGTAAAGTTGCTGGATGTAAATTTGTGAATATGCATGTAATTTTACGCCGTCTGTCGTGTTACCATGGTATTAACTTCATGCGAATAATTGCGCAGTTTGGTGGCAAAGTTATACGGATTGTAGTTTTGAAAAATGAAGTTGTAATGATCAGTCAGAAGTTAAATAACTAGAGCAATGCCTTTTCTGACAAGTAGATTTCATTTTCCAGCTGGTCATGGGGCACACGAGATAAAAGGTTAGTTATGGTGGACGGCAATAGGTAGCGCTGCTAGTCTGTGTCACTGATTTTGATTGGCAGATTATCAGAGATCCTCAACGAACACAATTTGGCTGAAAAACGCACAAAACGCCATCTTGTGGTCGGTGTTTTAGACTTAGATACATTTCGTCACAGCTTGTTGTAGTTTGTCACATTGGATCAATAATAGGTGTCGCTGTGCCGGTCTCGTTCCTAATTTTTTAACCTTTAGTTTAAATAACTTAGTAACTGTTTAGGAAAACAAGCGTATAACATGGGGTGTGATTGAGATAATAGAAGGCATATGCACTGTATTAAAACTTGTTCAATTTCACATAATAATTTCAAATCCCGACACATGACTGCGCTGCCAGTGCCTTTGTTTTGTTATTCTCCCTATACTCCGTATAATTAGTTGATTTTTTATCTAACAATTAACATTTTTTAAATGTGATTCTTATGTTAATGTCTTTGTATTTGTCATTTTGTAAGCGATTTCCCGACATGGCCGACTTCTAATCCTCATCAAAGGTGAGACACGGTAGGCCTATAGCTTTTACTGCTAATTAGATCAATTAATGAGCATGCAGAGGGTTTCAGTGTTAGGTGACGGCAGGATTTTTTAGGAGATGGGCTTTGACGGTTTGAATTTTTAATACATTTTGCAGCTTATTTAGGCCTTTTGTAGATCTGAAGCCTATTTGCTTTAAATCTAATTACAAACAATTTAAATTTGTAATATTTTGAACACCATACAATTTTGTCGTAAAATGTGATGTCGTAAATTCACACCATGTAAATTTTACGCTCTTTTGCGGAAATGTGGGGATTTATCAGAATTATCCTAATTTTAGCTTAGAGATCAACATCAAAAATATCCGAATTTTAGCATAGATATAAATTTTGTATCAGATAACGCATTTGAAACGTGACTAGGGATGCATCTTTTCATGTCTGTCTGCATTACGTGACATTCACCAGCTGCACACTGCACGGTTTTTGCTCCGATAAAAAACAAACTTACTCATTTACAGAAATCCGAAATATGAAGTGTTTGTTTGACGTATATGAAGTGTTTGTTTGGCTTTAACAAACGGTGAGTCCCATAAGTCGTGGTCGCACATGGTCAAAATACTGATGAAATAGTTCCCCACAACAATTGAATTGCAACTCACAATCGTTTGATATACTGTAATCCGTAGTTTTGTATACTTTGGTATACCGTAATCAGTAGTTACTAGTTACGTTTATGCTGCACCTGATGTCTGAATGTATAATGTCTAGGTCTTGTTCATGTATAATAATAATACACGTAGGTCATAGTCAATGGCCTTATGGGACTCGTGAGAGTATTCATATGCTATTTTTTTTAATGATTGAGCTGTAACGTGCCTTTCATCTTTATTTTTAAAAAATATTGGTTTACTGACGCGCCATTTTTGTGACAACTATTTTTAGTCTCCTATGTTACCGACTTGCTTTATTTTTATCTAACAGTTAATGCGTAATGCGTAACCATCTACATAGATGGCAGTTTCATTCGATAATGCGGATTATAGTCGTATGGCGCTAGTAGTCCCATCACAGATTCATAGCTGTGCCCGAGAAAGTGGTGTATAGTCGCACATGGTTACTACTATAAACATAAATCATTTAAATTTTTATTTCAAATTGTCTCACTGTTTAAATGAATGAAACGTTGGTTATGAACTCGATGGGGGGGGTGTTGAATCAGGTCAAAATTAATTAAGACTGAAAATGCGAACTAACTTAAATACCCCTTCGTAATACATGCAGGTTCGTTAATGTAATTAAAAAAGTAGAATAGTTAGTGCTAATACTTAGAACATATGTAACTACTAATATATAGATGACGTCATTAAAGTTCGCTGCAAAAAATAACACAAAAAGATATTCTAATTATTAGAACATCAAACTATGTTCTAATAATTAGATCATCAAACTTGGGAACATTAACACTACAAAATTTGTGTTAAGTAACCTGTACAACACTAATAGTTTTTTGATATGAAAAAATATCAACCCGAGTTTCATTTGATATCAACGAGGGTTGATATATTTCTCCTATCATTGAGATGTGCTGTGTTTTGATTTAGTGCTTTAACAGTGTTCTTCAGTGTTTCAAAAATGATGTTCCGGTGTGGCAGGGATCATTGTCCGTAATGATTTTTGTCCTCTTTGTATAACATACACTGAGGGAGGAAGGACATTTATCCATGGGCTTCGTCGTTTATATACAAAGTATACTGCCCGGACGGACATCCCTTTCACAACGGGAAGAAAGATGTACATAATTTTAGGACTTAAATCATAGAAAATTCAAAGAACATCTTTCGGAACACTTTTAAAACATCTGATGTTCCATAGATGCGTGGAACATAAAGATGTTTTGATACTCTGAACGATGTTAAATATTCCGAGAAGTGATCTGATTGTCAACTGCTATTCATGTTCCAAGTATCTTCCAGTAGTCTTTTAAAGATGCGCTAGTGTTCGCAATTAAATGTTCCCAAGTGAAACATAGTTGGAACATAGTTTTGTGTTCCGATAGCTTCCAACTTTTTGCAGTGTTTTATAAAAAGGTGTAGTAGTTGCAAGTTATGCCAAAGATATATCAAAGAAAGATATTAAGAAACTCTATAATGGGTTTGGCACAAATGTCTGTGACGTACCTCTAAACATGAGCTATATATAGATTTTGTCACCTGTTAATTTGGACCGCCTCTTATCATATATTCAATTTGTATTCATTTTTGATATTCAAGTTCAAATAATTGATTAAGAGTAGTTTCAATAATCTATTTATAAAAACTCTTTCACTGAGAACTGTGCCGGACCCATAGAGTTTCTTATCTTTGATATATATCTTTGGTTATGGCTATGGGGCGCAAAGTGATTATACTGAAAGAAAACAAATCTTTTTGCCTCTGACAACTTTTACTGGGGATCAAAGGGGAGACTTTGCCATTTTCTTTTTTTAAACAATTATTTCACCCAGGAATTGAGATCGGCTTTTAGATTCTAGGATAGACTTTCTTGGGGGTATGCATGCTTAAAAACTTTTAGGCTAATAATGTCAAACGGAGTTTCATAATGCTCTATTAAAGAAGGCCTTTTGTTTTAGATCTAGTTATTTTTCTTCTGGCTAAAGGCTTTTCGCTAGCAGTTTGTATTTTAGATCTTTTTTAATATTCGCATGATTTTTTTTAAATGTTTTATTTAAATTTTTTCATAAAAAATGGAAAAATTCAAAACAAAATTCGAGTACTGCATGTAAGTCGTGTAGAATGCAGGATGTTTGTTTTTCGGTAGTTCTAATTTTTATAAACCTGGTTTCACACAATTAAGAAAAATATTTATTTTAAAATTTAGTCGAAGTGTTAAGCTGGCATGTTTCTGCTGCCATATTTAATATGCATTATTAAACTTCATCCAGACATAATTATTTTTATTATAAATGTATTTTTCAAGCTTTATAGTCTGGATTATTTTTTTAGAACCGAAGTGAAGTAAATTTGGGCCGAGCGGGGCGAGCTCGGAAATTTTAATTTTAAGTACGTATAGGTTTCCTTTTATCGGGCTATCCACGTCATAGTCATATGATTTACTTACAGTGGAGGGCGCTATTCTCCCCACTCTAGGACACGGCACACTGGTCCGGAACACGTCCCTCTTCATGGCACCCTTCCGGGTAGACATACACCGCCACCCGCGGTAAGTTGATTGCTCCGAATGCTCTAGTATCTCATTAAGATGCTGGTTTTCTGAAGCGCAAGTGATGCTTTTTTGTTTGTGACTATATTATTTAAATGTTTGTGAGGTTTCTTGATTTATTAAAACAAAATTAAACATCAGGCCAACAACTTTTTATGGGTCTAGCAAAAAATGTGCATATGAAATCGCTCCACATTTCTGGTTTTGCTGGAAAAATTTTGGGGGCCCGAAAATTGAATTTTGGAAAAATTATTCATGTAATATAATCAAGGCCTCATATGAGACCTTGATAATCGATAAAAATAGTTTGGAGTGTGATGTGAACGACGCGACCTGTAATTTCAAAATACACCTATTTTTTGCAAGTTTTTTGCTTTAGCTACGTTGACAACAACATTAGCAAATTTTAGTCTGTGAAAGGACTGATGGAAACCTGGAGTGATTTGTCGTGGACAGAGCTGAAACGAAAAACTTACGATAAAATAGTTGTTGCGAAATAACAGGTCCCGACGTTGAGTGTTTTAAAAAATTCACTCTCCAAACCATTCAATAATTGTTTATGATTACACGATCATTATTTTTGTCGTGATTTTGTTCTTTATTTGGTATCAATTTATCGATATAAAAAAACTTACTTGCAATTTCACCGTTTTAGTGTTTATTTGTGCTACATCTTTGACCTCAATACTGTAAATTTGTCTGTCAGTGGGTGCGTCCTTGCTGTACACGATACAAAATCAATACCAAACGACCTGAGTACTTCTTATCCGAGCTAATTAAGGAGTGTGATGATTCAGCTTCAATTTTTTACAGTATCTACCTTATTTGGAAGTAATGAGATCGTGTAATTATAATGAAAAATGGTAGTATGGGGAAGTTTTTACACAAATAAGTATAAAACCTAGAGAAAAGAAAAATGAAATATTATATGCACATTTTTAGCTTCTCAACCTTTTTAAATTCATTTAAAATGTCATTTTTAATATATAAATATCTTTCCTAAACTCATCTCAAATACTTTTATATTTTTTAAATCTAAGTTTTTATATTAACTAACGTCTTTCGCAACATCCATGTATCGCAAGTGTTTGGTTTTTAGCTCTATATCCACGACAAATCACTTTGAGTTTCGATCGCTTCTGGTTTCATTAGCAGAATTTATCCCGTTAAATTTTACTATTAGTCCGTTAGGGTTAGTAAGAAGTGATCGAAATCGGAAGCAATTTGTCGTGGACAGAGCTAAAACAAAAAACTTGCGATACAATAGGTGTTGCGAAAAATAGGTACCAACCTTATTGAATTATGAATTTTATATTCACTATTAAGAATCCATACCCCGTAAGTTACTATAAATCATGAAGTAAGTCGGAATGCTCTTTATTGTTTTGTATTTCATTTTGCATACTAACAAATTTTCAATTAATATATTATTAATTATAAAAATGAGTATTCTTCCAGTATGCTACTAAACCGGAAATACGTCATTTGCGGAAAAAAAATAAACAAAAAAGCAGTTCTAAATTTCTTCAGAAAAGCAGAAAACTTTGTGCTGTATTAGAGTTAATTTTAAGCTAAAATAACGTAACTCTTTTCTCCAGCACATAGAAATGATTAGACACCGGTAGAGGCCTTCCTTGATTTTCTTTCTGTCTCAGCTGTTTTGATAAAAAATATTAATCTATAACAATATTTAACAAAAAAACGCTATTGGATGGAGGAATTGTATAACTGAAGTCAGCCTAACTGGATTATATCCTACATGCTCGATTAAGATTTGAAATTTTCCGTATAGCGAAAACTACAAGCATTATTGATCAGCTGAGTATAATCGAGTATGACCATGCGCGGAGACTTCACCGTCATTATCACAAAAGGCATTCTTGGTTATTTTTTATTATCGGCAATTTCCATATGCCGATAATATGAAAACCATCGGACGCACTCTGTGAATATGACTGATTTATCCAACTTATCCATTCAAGTATAAGATTTAATGAAATAATCCAATAATTCCTTGTGATTGGGTTTAATCCTTAAGCTTATTTTGGGCGCATGTTCCTCTTGGTATTGGGGTTCATGCTTTGATCTCGTGAGCATATTGATTCCGTGATATTTCAGTCGAGTAGTATATATAGGAGCAGTTTGGTCCGCAGACTGACCTTTTGTCCTTCGCTACTGGGGTCCGCTTTATGCGTACGGAACTGCTCCTATAATACTACTGGAGTCGTTAAATTAATCACATCCCCTGTAGTACCATCACAAAATCCGAACCTGCATTGTTTACGTGTCATGCGACTGTAAATTGGTTACATGAACAGCCAAGATGTCAATTTTCTTCATTTTAATTTTTATTGTGATCGGTTGGTTGTTATTTGACAGCTCGTGTGTCGTGGTTGACGAATTTTGCATTATTGTCTCAATCTTATTCTAACAAGAATTCTAACAAGAAGTCGCAAGTAGTATAAGGAGCCTTTTGAAACCAATATTAATGGTCATCTATGATGCGCTATCTTAATGACGTCACTTCCTGTCTTTTCTCTGGATATCATGCCGGAGCTTGTTTATTGGGTGTCATGAAGGATGCAATAATAGATTACCATATTAATTTATTTCAAATGTGCTACTAACGCACTACCAACGATTTGCTTCTTGTCAGTGCATTTAGACCTTGACCCTGGCTCAAAGTTTGACGGTTATGCTGACATTTTGAATATAGTATTAAAAACTACAACTTAAGAAGACCCCTTTCGATTTTCGAAAGCTTTGGACTTTGAATCTATATTCTTTTTCCAGTGGTTTTGTAGCAATCAGTAGCAAGCATTTATTAAACTGATTTCAATTTTTTGCAACCTTCCTGATCCTCCATGCATTAAGAATTCATTGTACTTTCCCATGTAGGAGCAAACGCATTCCCAGGTTTCAAAATCCCTTTCAATTTTCAATTTTACTAATGCTGCTATTGAAATATCATACATCATGGGCGTCATATATTTTGTCACATAGCGTTATGGAGGGGGTCATTAAATGTACTTGAAGGTTATAAAGATTTGAGACAATGTCTAGTGTGGGCTTCTATAATCTAAACCCATTTTAGATCATGCTTATAGAATATCCCAATCAGCTTATATGCACGGAAAATTTTATAAAGTGTCTCGTCAGTGATTTTAGTATATATTGTATTTTTGCACAATAATTATTAGATATCCAAAAGGCTTTTGACATAGCTCGCTTAAAGAGAGAGAGGTAAGATAGTGCGTAAAGAAGTTTGCATGTCGATCAAATTTACTCGCATGGCACTGAAATAATCTGTCACTGCAGGTGTTTGATTAAATTATAAGTAAAATATACATTTTTGCATGTTTAAACTACATAAACACATAGCTGTGTTAAATTCATGTTAAACTACTCTTATTATAGATGAAAAGCTATTATGTTTGAGATTATAGGTGAAATTGTCCGAACTTTGTTTTGAGAGTGATTTTTCTTTGCTTTTCCTGCAAAATTTTTGCTTTAAATGCGTTTTATCTTAACACATTAGGTTTGATCAAAGGCTAATCCATTTTGAAACTACAATTTTAGTCACTTTTAGTGAATTGATTGGTGTTTAGTTTTCTAATTCTGATCATTTTAAGTCTCATCTTTCCATACATACCCATTTCATAAACATCTGCCATTTCTTTCTATAAATATCTTGATTTTAAAATGACCATTTTTTCCGCCTCTCCTTGCCCATTGATTCATCCTACTCGAAGTAAAATTAAAGTCGAAAATCGATCGCTGTTAGTCCATAAACACGGTACATACTACACACGACGTCACATGGCTGATATTGATTCAATTTTTATTGAACTTTAACGAACGATCAATTTTATTGCGAGTAGGATAAATCATTGGGGGTTAGGAGAGGCTAAAAGAGTCGTTTTAAAATCTAGATTTTTATAGAAAGAAATGGCAGATGTTTATGGGATGGGTATGTATAGAAAAATGAGATTTCAAATGATCAGAATTTGAAAACAGAACACAAATCACTTCACTAAAAGTGACCAAAATTTAAATTTTTCCCTGTATAAACAGCGTTAGATAATTTTTGTATTAGCCTTTGGTTTAATTATAGGGGTTCCTTTCTCTTTGATGTATTGCGCACATCCATACTTAATTGCACCATTGTTTTCAAGAAAAGTTTTTTTAAAGTGCGAGTACCCTATCCAGTAAATGCTCAGCCTAGGAAGAGCAACATATTGGTGGTTTTAAAAATCTGTTAGGCTGTTGTTAGGCATTCTGTCAAGTGGGTTAATTTTTTGTTAAATTCAGCTTATAGTGTGTTAATGATAATAATGATAACGCGTTTTTTGTCATGTGGCCAATGCACTGGGTGTGCTTGATGTTTTATAAGGACTAGCAGCGTTTACCAGCAAACCGGAAGTGACATCATTGTTTATATATTGTGCCATATGCCTTGTTTGTTGTGCCTTTTATATTTTACTGTTTTACATATATATTATAATTACAATGTTTAAGTCGTGTCGTGTTCGACACTCAAGTAAAAATGGGGCGGCAGAATTATTTTGGGATAATTTTTATAGAAAATAACTTTTGCAACTATAGATTTACAAATACATGTAATATCATCTATGTGTTAAATGTTTAGTGGGATAAAAAATTACTTTCTATTTGTAAGTCTTGGTGCAGTCTTTCATGTCTATGCACTGTATTAGAATTACGTCATGTACGCACACTCTCAAACTCTGCCATTTTTTGTCAGGTGCCTCAATCGCCATGCTATGGGGATGTGAGCCGTAGAGGCTCGAAGTCATCGTCACGAAACACAAGCGTGAGGGTTCGAATCCCTCATCCAGCAGGCGTGGGCTCACTTATATAGTTTTTTACAATAATTTTTATATGCCTTCTATCATTAAAATGCCATATTGATAATGTCCTGTATATATATCCTCCAGTCAGCATTACGAGGCCGGGCGCAGGAACCCGGAGGTAGGAAGTTAAGATCCCCGTAGCTAGCATGAGAATGTATGTGCAATTTTTTATCTTTATATTATTTTTTACTTTTTTAGTATTAATTATTAGTGACACTTTAGTGTCACATTATTCAGGTAAATTCGTTAGCTTTTTCTTATCGTTTTCATAGGACATGACAGCCGCATGAACAGCCTCCATTTGTGAGTACGCCCTCTTTTGCTATATTACTGTTTTATTTTTTGCCTCAGTTGAAATTCGGCTCCGCTCTGCCAGCAGCACGTGTTTTTAACAAATAAAATTTGAATTATGGGTTATTAACGCACTCGCCAGTAGTGGTAATAGAGCGTAATTTCATAAATTTTGTAACAAAATATGTCTATTACTAATTTGAAACCGGAAGTACATGTAAAAAAAATCTCGAAGTCAATAACAAACTTAAACATCTCTTTTCTCAATTTTTTTCCCAACGGGCCCGGGGACCCTTCCTGAATATGTTAGTCACGTGTAGGTATCAACATTTTTGGGGAAATACTTCTCAATTTTTTTGAACAATTTAATTTGTTTTTAATTTTTTCAAAATTTTCAAATGACATAGTTCAAGACAATTGAGAAGTATTTCCAAAACTGTTGATGTGCACACGTGAATGTATTCAGGAAGGGTCTCCGAGCAGGGTGGGCTAGACACCGACCTATTTGGGGTGGTTGATAGGGAATATCGATTAAAAGTCTGATACTGTGCGATGAGGTATTGAAT
>JAXIUW010255835.1:0-13764 GCA_035591015.1 Cephalothrix simula
TAGCCCCCAAAAGCCATGCTATTACTAATTTATAAAACTGTTTACCCGCTTTGACCTATTAAATTGCTTTTTTTAATTTGCCAAACAGGTAAACGTTTTATAATGGAGAGTTATCCCCACAGTAGTTTCTATTACCCTGGTCACATTTGACCACATCCTTCCACATTCTGTTTAAGCGAATAATCATGAATGATATCAAGAATTACATGAATTCTTGATGATATTCATTGATGTATCATAGATGAATCCCCACGTTGGCCACCTAGATAATAACTAGATATTAAAAACATCCCTTCTCCAACGGAGAAAAAATCAGCTTTTTGAGAAATATATCTAGATAATAACATCATTTAAACTACTGCACCGACTAGATAATCGATTGAAAATTAGGGCCAAGGCTTATACTCTTTTCATGTTTTTAGAAAACGCCATTTTTTATTTGATTTTTGATGCCCTCTTTTACCAAAAATACTAACCATTAGAACTCCATCGTTCAAGTGATGTATCAAATTCCACCGTACTGTCTTTATCACAATTACTATCAGAGTCTGAGTTCGTTAAATTTTCACAGCTTTCGCTGCTTGACATAATAGCACCATTTGTAAGAGAGAGTCTTCTAGAGCACATTTTAGGGGTACCAAAATCAAGTTTCACTTTACAACTATCTTTCTTTTGGTTATGAACAGTTAAACTATTAACTACACTGTCTATATCAGGGAACTGAGTTTGTTGACCGTTCGGAACGGTCATTGTCCTAAAATAACTTCCTACGCCCATTTTAGGCCTTGAAGACTTCCTAATATGGCGTTTTGAAGAATTTGGGTTGCATAATAATGTATTTGCACTAGGACTAGGGAGTCTGGTCACATTTTTATGAGTCATCGGATAAGGAGCGCTTAACTGATTATCTGAAGACTGTTGCGAGGCGTTGTCGAGATCCACAGCACTGTCTGTTGGCGATTCAGAGATTCCCAAACGTTCAGAAGTTTCGGGACACATATCAGACCTAGGTCCCATGCCATCTGAATAACCCTCATCACAGTCTAAAGTATGCGAGGAACCAGTCAATCTTTTTAACTTATCTTTTTTAAACGGGCACTGATCGTTAAAAAGTTTATTCATCAACTCCTGATTTTGTTGAAGGCGTTCCTTAAGCGTGAATACTGACGGTGATGAGACTGAAGTCGCCATTCCTGAATTAACACGCTCTACTTCACTTGGTCTTTGTTCACCCGTTAAAACACCCATGCCTAAATCTAAAATATGCACTGGGGAACTGATGTCATTCAGAGATTCGGATTTTCGAGTCAGTAAAGGTGTATCACAGATTTTTTCTTCTTGATCAACTCTTCGCTTGAATGCAGAAGGATATTTTTGTCTAAGCTGAGTATAGAAAGGAGAAGTCAGTCTTGGATATCGAAGATACCAATCATCGTCTGTTTGAAGAATGTCTAGGAACTTGCCATGTTGACCCGTGTCCTGAAAGAAAATAAAATACATTAGAAATATGTTTTTAAAAATATATGACGAGCGGGGCGAGGTTTTTCCATTTTTTACAGACCATGCCTTTTTGTGTTAACCATGCGACTTGAATTAATAAAAGAACTATGAGAAAGCAAACTGTGTATTCCAGGTACGACCAGATACAGCTAGGGTAGACCGTAAAATATTAAAAGATACAAACATACCTTAAATATTATTACATTGTAAATGCGATGCTTCATATAAGTGTGAAAATCGCAAGTGATATGACTAGGATATAATAAACACTCAGTGTGTCTTCCAAATCATCTATGTTGACAAATTCTAATTCTTCCCGGGTATTCGTTGGTACAACGCGTTCCAATTAAAGTGCATGTTTGAGAAAGTTTTCAAAACTTAGCATTTATTATTTATTTACCGAAATTAACATGTCTTCCAAACATTTTGGTATTGCTTAATTATGTTAATGCGACATCAAAGAAAGTTTGATTAATTATTAATATTCATATTTTTCACACTTGTTTATTTCTGTCTCATCAGTTATCATGACGAGAACTATCTTGAGAATATTACTCTCAAATTTCATCTCTGCAATTTCGATTTGCAATGAGGTGAAATGAAGTGTTAGATTTCGACCATCGGCGAGATACGAGATCATTGAATTCAGGGAGACAAAATTCGTAAATGGGTGCAATATTGGTATCTTTTAGTACTTGTTCTGAATCTTATTGTAAAAGATGGGTAAAATTATGTAACATGATGGGTAATATCCTTCTTACAAGGATATTTAGCCTTACAAGGATATTTGGGAATGGACCAGCAAACAAATATGAATATGAGTAGTTAGTTCTAAATAAACTTGGAATATATTCGATGCATTATACAAATAATTGGTTTTAGTTCTACCTGTAATTCATAACAACAAAACTTTCGAATCTGTACAACAATGACAACTCTGAATTATACAAAAGATGGATGATTACAGAAATTTAGAAAACCAACTTCTCGGAAAATTTTCGTAGGTGTATTTCAAAATACAGTCCCGTTGCAGAGATATAAGAATAGATAAGGTCAAGCTGCAACGTTCTCAATACAGCAGGATTGACCTGACGTATTACTTCTCATAAATTTTAAAGCATCTGGTAACTAAATTAGGCGAGAAACTTTGGGCAAGTGAAACAGTTCATCTCATAAATAACAATGGAAATATACATTCTCATCTTACCTGAAGCCAACTGTTAATCGGTCATCGGTGACTAAACCGCGTCCGCATGCGATTAACATGAATGTGCTAAATTATTCTAAGTATTAGACCGTCTGCCGTTTTGATTTGAAATCACATAAACATTTAACAGCCTTGATAAGGTCTGGGAATAATAATAAATACAATTCCATGATTTAGTTTAATCTAAAAAAAACTATTACTATCAATACACCTTTTTCTCAACCCTAATTGCACTATAATGAAAAAAATTCGTTTGATTTAACGCGTGTTACATTTGAGTAGGTTAACAGTGTCAAACGCGTTTTTGAGATCATAAAAGCTAAACCTAAAATCAAGTATACATTGATACTACTTCAAATAGATGCCAATAGTTAGCATTTGAGTACTTAGGCAGACACTTGATGTTTTGACAGGACAAAAAACTAAAATATCTAGAGTCATTTGACAGCCCTCAAGATGCCAGGGCAGCAGCGAAGTCAGTGAAGGATATGATTTTATTCTTTAATACGCAAGGTCCAAATAAAGATGCCAGATCCAAATGAAGTTATAATACTAGCTAATTTGAAGATGGTTGCAGACGAAAATCAATGAAGGGCTCATTGTGCAAAGTATTGTGAAATGTTGCATATGGTTTATCTACTGAATATCCAGGAATATCAAATGTGAATATTATTTCAAACATCACCTGAGCCAAGCTTTAGGAATACGCATGATGACGTGAACATTGTCTCGAGAGAGGCATCATGCTGTTTCCACAATAAAATAATCATAATTTCACGCCCTAAGTTAAGCCAATCATCTAAGTACACGAGGCAGTTTGGTAGGGGGTTCGTAAAAGTAATGGATGGATAAAATGATCATGAGTCAAGTGAATGAGCTCTATCAGAACTGACCACAGTTCTGGTTCTATTCTACCTTTTTACCAGATATTTACTTTGGTATTTTATGCATATTAAATAAATCGGTGCACCTATCATCTTCCGTTCCACAAATATATTTTATAGATGAAACCTGAGAATAGAGAGGTCTATTATTACATTTCATCAGATCAGGGAGATGATCAGATTCAATGCTGACCCAGTCCTATCAGAGGCTGTTGACCGGGCTGCTGATCTTCATGTATTCACTGTGATGTACGCTGTTCTGACATAGAAATAAGTCATGGTCAGCACTATGTGATAATACCAATGTTGAATTGGGATGAATGCATGAGACGTATTGCTGATAACGTTAAAAAAATTTCATACTTCAGTGCATTTGAGAATAGGTTAGCAAATAAGCAAAAGTAATAAGCAATGATATGAATATTTTGACTTGGTCAGCAAATGAACTATATTGCAATCAGTTGCAATGTAGTAGTTTAAATGTAAAAAATCAAAAATGAAGAAATAAATAAATGATACATGATAAAATACAATCAGATACAATTCAATAATAATGTGAATGCATTAAGTGTTTGGCAAAGAGGGGGGGGGGGTAACAAACATTATATAACCCGAGAAAACTAAATTAAATCTCAGTTACAACTTACCATTTTTGGTTTATGTTCAATTTTATCCCTTGTTGGAGGCCCAAGCATTTTTGAAAAATAGGTCAAATAAAGACCAGATGCTACTATCAGCAGTCCAATCGGAGACCAAAAAACATATCCACTAATAAAAAATCCTACAGTCTCTAAAAAAGCTACGACGGAACTTTTTTCGGTAGCCAGACTTAGTGTTTAAATGAGAAATGACTGAAAAACATGCGATAACTTTTATCATTTGAGGTAAGAACAGTTGAAACTAGCATTGTTAATCACGTAAGTAATTATTTATTTTGATGGACTCTATGATATCTTAAAAACACAATATAATCCTTATAATCCTTAGAACCACAACCTGAGTCGATCTAAGATAGTCCAATGTCAGATTTTAGTCCAAAGTTCAAAATTTGTTGCGATGCAAAAAATATAACCTCTTTTGCTTAATTAGTTACTTAAAATCCAAATTGATGTACTTGAAAATTTTGAAAATGAAACTTAAAATTTCATATTACGTCAAAAGTGCAGGTAATAATGTTAGAGAGAAAATTGAAAGCTAATATAACATTGCGCACTGGTTGAAAGATAACTAACAAATGTCAGTCGGACTCTGGAATGGGGAAAATTGCATCCTGGCGTTCTACGCGATTGTCATTGGTCAGCTGTGACCGCAATTCACAAAATGGGCAGTGTCATAATTTGTTAGATATTAAGCCCACTTAGACTTTGCTAAAAGCAGCATGCTATCATTTGTCGTGCTATATCTGATAATTAATATAAGTGCTTATGAAATTTTATCTTTAAACAATTGGCAAGTCATGTTATGTGACCGAATGTGACATTAGTTAATATTTGATTAGGTTAGCAGACTTAAGACAGACGCGAAGTCTCTCAATTTATCAATAATTTGAAAACTTTGAAAATTTCAAATTTTCATGCACCTTCAAAAAAGATAAATACAGCTGCTGATGATGAGATTAAATACGCGTGCTAGGTCACAAATCATGAAAAAAAGCTTAAGTGAGTAACAGAAACGGCTAGGATGGTCGTGTCCGTCCGTAACGCTTTAATGTATTTATAATTTACAGAAAAAAAAATGTTTCCAGCATATAAACACTTTCTGATGACGTAATACTCAAACATGTTGTCAATATCAGAAGTTGCTACATATGTAAAAGTAAAATTTCGTCCGTAACAATTTTTTACAGGTGAACAAAGCGTCTTTGACTAGATGATAATGTCCAATACCTTGTCTCGTAATCTAATTCAAGATTTTGAAGGAATTTTAGGGGGATGGGATCAGACCTTAAGACTTAGAGATTGGTCCGGTGAAATTCGCGGGGAAATTCGAAAAGCCGAAAGTCAGCTTTTTGCTTCAGTTTAAAGAGATTCATTGGTATAGGTCAACTGTACTAAAAGTACAGTACCAAATGTCCATCTTTTATAAAATAAGTTAGGTAATGACTAATTAAGAGTTTTCTAATAGGTAACGCGAGATTAGAATGCACAGCCCCGCCTAAACACAAATTCAATTCAAATAATCTAAAAGCCAGTCTAATAAGCCATGGGAAACAACAGAAAATTTTAAGTTACGTTTGTAAATTAAACAAATATGACCAAGCATGCTTTTATACAACATTGACAATAAAATCCTTAATTTAATACATAAAACTTTTGAAAATGTAACTCTCCTAAAATGTAATAATCATACTAATCATATTAAAAATTAGCATAAGAAATAAAAGTAAAACTTATTTATGAAACATTGTATTAGTTCATCATTAGTTCGACCAACTTTTGTTCAAATGCATTGAATTTAGTACAGTCGCTTTCCGGATCAAATTTAGCTTTATATCGGACGCGTTGTCCCCTACCCGGGACCCCTACCAAACAGTTTTGTTCATTTAAATTGGTAGTTTGGACTCGAGCAGAACAAAAGACTAGGGAAAGTAATTAGGTACAATTACATCGGGGGCGTATGTCAGAAAAACGGGATACAAAACTTTAAAAAAATGGATAGTCTATATATATTTGTATTTTCTGCCTTGAAGAAAAATGGGATGTTTTTTGCGCAAAATACAAAATGTAAAAACAAAATGGTGCATACATGCTTACTTGGGGCAACACCCTTGAAACCCACCCATCTAAGTCATCATGTTAAGAGATATACGACGCGCAAATTCAATTAATCTATTCTCTAGTTATGCGTGTAATTAGCAAGACGTGCTTACATATTTTCTTCAAAGATGCAAACAACATCTTCTCATTAAAGTTTCGACGCCAATCTGCCGACACCCAAACGAAACCTCGCTTGTGATCGCTTGTGCATCCGATCTTTTAAAACATGCCCCCTATAGTTGATTTTATGATAAGAAATAGCAACATTTAGTTCAAATTTTCTCCGCTAGGGTAGAAATTGGAAACCAAAAAAAATGCGGCAAAATTGAAAAACAAATTTCTAATCACATATACAGAAAAAACAGTTAAACATTTTTTGACCGGCGACCAACCTCTCAGGTTTCAGCTTAGCAATATTATAGACCCTGGTTATGAAGCAAGTAATAATCGTGACCGTATAACGTTTGGTCATGGTAAACTCTATCCTATTACCACATCAAAACATTCATATAAGCGATTAGTGATTTGAGCTAAAGGTGTTTTTTAAGATAAGGATTCTGAAGGACTCATTGAAATAGAGCTTATTATGTTTTGATCAGTCGGTAGACAATAACGTACAGCAAAGTTGTATTTCTAATAGTTTTTTTTTTTCTTTTGTTAGATAATTAATAATTGAATAATTGAAAAAATATCAATTTAAAGTGTGAAAAAGTAAAGTGACTAAATTGTTGATTTCTTTGGGTGGAGACACCCACGAAACAAATCAAGGGTGATTAACGGATATTAAAACATTTCCAGGAATTGCCTAACGTTCAGAGTAGTAGAATTGTTATACTATGGGAGAGGAACCCAAAATGGAGCAAAAGAGACAAGACTTAAGATGATCTAACTAAATAATTAACGACGCACTGCTTAATTAGAACAAATTAAGGAACGGGATTTGGGATGATCTAACTAAAATAATTATAGCGACGCGCTGCTTAAATATTTGACTAAGTGTATCATTAAATAGTTAACTATCACTTAAATCACTTAAGTAAGGCAAAGTATATAATGATATGAATGGCATATGACTTGATTAGGCCTTAAAGGCAAAAAGAGGAAGAAGGAGGTTACATGGAAGCACTAGGGGACCTGCTTAAGTATGATTTCTCGGGGTATTAGGCAAAGATTTGTAAAGATCCAAATCAGTTATCACTACAGGGAAATGTCACTTTCTAAAGTTTCATATATCTCACTAGAATATGCTAAAATCTTTATGTTTGTCCATAAACCCCCTACTGTGTATACCTATACATAAGGCCCCCGTAAATTGTCAAATACTAAAATTATACAATACCTCAAATCAGGATTTATACTTCCGATCAGAATCTCTATGGTGGCCTTCCAAAACAGAATCCTTAAAAGCATTTGATGGGATTCTGTTCTGTCCAAGGTAAAAAGGTGAATATATCTTTGTTTAAATAAAGCTAACTCAAGGATTATTGTCCGGCATGTGCACAGTGTGCTTATCATTTGACCAAAAAAGAACGCCAAGAACAATGAGCACTTAAACAAAAAGAGAGAAAGGAAAGTATAAAAACTTTTCAATACTTAAGAGTACTTGTCCTTAACATCTGATCTCATAGTATTTAATAAGATACAATTGACAACATTATTTCATAAAAGAAAACGAAATAATAGTTACGGGACTGTGATGACCCTTTTCCATTATGCTACGGAGCAGCTGAATGCTGCTGATGCAGGTTAGAACACGAGATGGGGCAACAAGTTGCACAAAAACGGCAAGTTTATAAAGCTAGAAGAAAAATACATCCAAAAATGGTAATGGCCTTTGGTACAAAAAAGATAGCAGGTTGCCTAGAAAACTCAATACACTCAATGCAGGGGTAGCTCAGGGATCTCTTCTAGGTACGTCCACTCATTATACTTCTCAAAAGCAAAGACTTTTATATTTTCAAAATCTCAAAACTATAAAAATTTGAGTTATGGAATAAAATATTTAGAGATCAGAAATCAATGGCAGTTCCATCTTTAATATTACCCAGCATCAGCAGCTGACCTAATGTAGGAGATCACCCGGGATGACCTACTTCGAAAGAGGCGTAAATTTGAATTCTAAATATCTAAATTTCAATATTTATCGGGATTATTAAGTTGATTAATTAGATTTAAAGAGACATTGTGCAAGAGCTGAGGAGTCGCCGATAGTTTCAAATTACTTAGAATTTAAATTGTATATGAATGAAATTAATAGAATAATAATTATTACACGATTCAGGCCTACAGCAAATTGGCTACAGGAGTTAGCAGGGATTATATAGAACCATCTTCAGGGAACATCAAGATCAGCGGTGCGGATACAATAGGATCCAGGTGGATTTTGGTACATTTATGCTGTGGTTGTGGCCAACGCCTTTCAAAAATGGGTCGCTTATCAATAGGATCAATTTGTAGACCTTAACTGTTAATAAGAGCAGCTGAAATAAAGCGTCTGTCAATATTTTGATGAAAATTTGGCCAACATCCAATGTAGTCATGCAGGAATGAAAAGATGCAAGCTATAGGCAGCGATTGACAACGGAAGTTATTGATTGTAAACAAAATAATCAGCTTGTAGCAAAAGCAGATGATTTTGGTAAATGAAGTCAAAATGTTCTTACATCACTCAAATTTATCCCTTTTAATTAAAAACCGCGAGGCCATCCACCAAATTGCCCCCGAATGAATACTTTAGTATGTGCAAAATTTCGCGGTTGATGATGAAACCAAAACTGAGAAAGTTAAGCTTTTGATCTACTATTATGATGAGTCAAATGATGATTTTGATGATGATTTCTTGACGATGATGAAAATGAGTTTAAGATAGACTTAGTTCATCAATAACGAATGTTCATTGCTATAGTTGAAAGAGGCAAATAATGAATAATTATAGCAGGGAGTAATTACGGTGAAAGCTAAAGCTGATAAGTTTGATGAAAAAAATCATAATCATAAATGAAATTTATCGCAAGAGCAATTATGATGAAAGATCATGAGTTTCATGATAAGCCAAATGATGAGTTTAAATTACGAGTTATATATAATTGATTATCTAAGAATGATTATAATTAAATTAGATCTAAAAATTGAGTATACCGAAGGCCCGAGGAGTTTTGAAATTATAATATTTGAAGAATCCTATAACTGATGAAATTACGCAATGCTATACTACTTAAGATGCAGTTTAATGTAAATATTTAAAAATTATGGTGTGGTTACAGACAACAAAGCGGATAAAAATATATTACAAGAAATTTCAAGTGCGATATTAGAGCACAACAAGTGCAAAATGCACTTGAGGATGTGCAGTTGAAATAACATGTTAATCGCATTGAAGAAAATGATAAATATTTGAAATAAATTAAATGAAAATTCACAAGTGGATGAGATATGAAAAAATAGAATTTGGAGTCCAGCAAAGTCTGAAAAACTAAAACGTTAAAATAAAAATATCAAAAACATTCTTTACCTACCTTAATAACTAAGCTGTAGAAACCATAATGAATAGTTTTGTAGCTTATCAAAATATTTATACTTGAAAAACCTATAAACTTGTTGACATATAAGTTTAGGGATAACATGTCATATTCTAGAATCATCGTTCAAATAAAATAGTCTAACGATCTCAGTAGATTCAACCCCGAATCTTAGAATCTAAATTCTGTTATACCAAAAAGTGAAATTTCAAACACTTTCATAGACTTAATTAGCAATTAATAATTAGCGTATCGAAACGAAACGACCAAAGATATGATGAGACCAGATTAATGAGACACCTTAAGAGACTTAATTAGTAATTAACAATAATATTTCAACAACTATTGTATAGTCTAGCGTTCCACTAGGTGATGATACATAATTGATAGCGCGTCGCGGGCGAAATTCAAATGGCCTGCAATCGGGATCGCCATAAAAAAGTAAAAACGTTAGTAAAAACGATGCGAGCTCATTAAAAAATTATCTTAACATATTTTGACACAAGTACTTCCTTAAAAATGATTTAAGAGCCATCATGGTCAGTTAAAGAGCTAAAAACTTATGAAGTGCCTTCGAAAATGTTTGCCCACGGCCAAAACGCATCATTTTTCAAGATATTTGGCCTTAAGCAAAAACGAAGGGGTAGACTTACGGCCTTAGGCCTAAAAAATCCTCAAATCACGAAAATTGATATTATTCTAAGCGCGAATTTAGATTAATTTAGATTGAGGAAGTCGGCCCACTATTGAATGAGCAATAAGGTTTTAGAAAAATAAGATTAATTTAAAAATCCGAAACCGCCCGCATTTGGTTTGTTCTTAGGCTTATCCAGGCTTACCCTAAAATAATAAAAACATTCATTTTGGTAAAATTTTAATTTCCTCCCCTAAATTAGCGCCATTTTAAGGCTTAAGTAGGCTTTCGAGTTTTAAAACTCCAGATCACGCTACGTACTGTGAATTCCAGCTTTTGACACTATATATTTGACTATTAATTAGTTTGAATTAAAAAATCAATATCGACTACTTTTTTGGACGCGGTTTAAAACAGAGATTAATGTAGGGGCAAAAATTTGTTTGAATTACTGATAAAGACAGATAAAGACCCATTTCGGATCCAAGAAGAACAAAAATCTTAAATATGCTTTTTTCCACGAATTCACGAGTGGTCAGGACACGAGTGAGCGCCACTCGTGCACGCCTCAAAATAGCTTGGATGACCACCAGTGCATGGGGCGGTTATCCAATAAAGAGGCGTTTTAAAGTTCCGTATTGATCTAGCCTTTTAAGTCCTACCGGACACTGACATCCCTGCGGGGGACACCATTACACACCGGGACAATAAGCCCTAATGCTTAAACATGATTATCGTTTGAATGCATTTTTAAACCTCTTACCTCAGTACACACACAATCCAAAATTATGTTCGAAAGAGATGAAAAGAATCCATTTTCAACGTGAAAAAGAATCCATTTTCAACATGAAAAATAATCCATTTTCAACATGAAAAAGAATCCATTTTCAACATGAAAAAGAATCCATTTTCAACATGAAAAAGAATCCATTTTCAACATGAAAAAGAATTCATTTTGACCATGAAAAAGAATCCACTTTCAAAATGAAAAATAATCAATTTTCAACATGAGAATCTTATTTTCAACAAAAACTTTAAAAAAATCCATTATCACCGGTAACGTAAATGTTGAAATCCTAAATTCAAAAATTATGCAGGAAATATTGATATTATAAATTTGAATCCATATCCTGGAGACCAAAAATAACAATATTGCATGAGTCAAAAAGCGGATAGCAACTTAAAGACTAATCAATTTAGAAAAACAAGAGTCTCTTGACTCCTTCAAGTTCCTTCTGGTAGAACAAATTAACGAAAACAAAAAGTATGATGCCATACTTCATTTTGTTTTTAGTAACGGTTCAATTAGTTTATTTAGATCCATCGCGCCTTTTCTAATTTTTAGGCAAAGATACATTTCGATCATTTCAGAACACCATGCTTTAGGCATAAGATGACGTAAATTGAATAAAAAACCGCATATAGCGGTCTTTTTGAAAATATATTACAGTGTTTTGTGAAAATGTGCACTTTCATTTCTATAGTACACCGATGTTTACCGATTTTATAAGCCAATAAGCGTATTGTTTTTAAAATTATAGACTTTAAAAGACAAATTAGTCAAGAAAGCGAAAAACAGTACATCGTAATTTGTAAACTAAACTTTAAATATATACTTAAAAAGAAATGGAATTCAATCCTTTTAGAGTTTTGATTTTTTTTAACATGACGCAAGAAATCGGAAACGGACCATGAATATTCGCGATGCGCAGAAATCAAATTTTAAATCTATTGATCGTAATCAACTGAGCTGAAGTTGGTATGAAAAAAACCTAAGTCCGTAAAAACAAGTCAAAACTGAGAAAAAATTACCTGCAAAAAGTTACACCTCCAAGCAAGACAAGAAAACTGTGACTTATGATAACATAAGTCACGAATCATGTGATTCTGAAAATGTCATGATTCCACAGCAGGGATTTTCAGATCTGCCACAATTCTCAATAAACTTAATAATTATTATTCAATTAATTATTAATCAAATTATAATATAATAATTTCATCTCAAGTGACCTCATATTGGCAGCACAACTTATCAGGCAGAAAGCCAGTTTCTATGAGAAATACAGACATACATACTTTAAAAAGAATCTTAATCCAACCAAAAAATGACAAAAACATCATAATCGCTAAAAATCCAAAAAATCTGGGAAAATAAGACGGCTTATGTAGGCCTATAAAATAAACACTGAATAAACTTACTGGCAATACTCTAGTCTACACCAACCAATAACACTTTGCCTAATAATAAGCTAAAAGCTTTGACTCGACTTAAAATAGGCAAAGAACTTTCAAAATTAAATTAAAAATGTAAAAATGACATAAATTTGCGTTTAAATCAAATAAAAAGATCAAATTTTGATTTTTAAACACACAACCTTAATTGTTTAAGATAAATTACATCACTAAACAACAAGACATTTGATTTTTTTCCTCAAGGATATTTTATGGCTGTTTTGGGTTTTTTTTAAATCGAATTAATCAATTAACTGTTACTTAATTCCGGTAACTATGCATTTGATACTGTCTCGGTACAAAAAAAGTACTGGTGAGCTTGATGGTCTCATGGTTTCAATGTCAAGTTTTCCCTCTAGCATAGGAATTTACCAAACCCAATAAAATTGAAACCTGAACTCCTTTTTTCAACAAATAAAAAAGACAAAAAACAACAGGTGTATCACGGTGCGACTGGAAAACGTTCATTTGAAGGCTAAAAGTGTCTTTTTTTAATTTCAAGAGAAAGTTGAGACGTTTTTTAATAAGTTCACAGTAATGGTACCTCATTCCTTATTCATCAACCGTTATGTTTACATGTACTTTGAATTCATGTCAGCCAATTAAATATTAATTAAGAGCTAATTATTCATTTAAATGGTAATTGCAAATTAAATAAATTGATAATAACTGCCAAAACGGTTACCAACAGAAAAACATGAGATGATATCTTTTGAGATAGATATGGCTGCTCATTCAGGTGATGCCGAGTCTCAGTTGAGACCTTGAGCACTTTCTATTTTAAAAAAACGTTAAAAACTCGAATAAAACGCCCCTTTTAATTGCCTCAACCGTTTTTTTATATGAAAGAAATTCCTATTCATATCTTTCTAATATATTCAATTACTTCTAGATAGTTTAAAATAAATCATTAAAATATGACACGAAGAAAATTTAAAGAAACCTTCATCGTCTGGAAGAATATGTAAACAGAATCGAAAGCGATGCTGAAGTCAGTGCAATTTAGTGCCATGTGAGTATAAGCATTTATAAA
>JAXIUW010258056.1:0-16816 GCA_035591015.1 Cephalothrix simula
TATGGCACGTTACCAGTCATATATGAAGTGTATAGCACGATCTGTAACATCCGATATCTGGAGAGAGTGCTATACAAAATTAGATGTCATGTAAGCACTGCGCAATGCGCATAAAATTTATTTACTATGTTTACCCCGGCGGAGTCAAATAAATGCGGTGTGCTTGCTATGCTGCGTCCCTCGGGGTTCAGTGTCCGGAATTTTAATTCAGAAAGGAGAATAAGGAACATTGAACCCTCCGAAATATGAAACCTTCTGTATTTAACTGAACAAAATCGGACATTTTTTTCTGAACCTAAGTCAGCCTAAGTCCATTTTTTGCGAGTTGATAGTGATTTTCTCCGTTAATTTATAAGTAAAAAGACCGCTACTAACCATGCATTCCCTCCTATATTCGTCAGCAATAGGTTTCTTCCGTTTACGACCAGGCAAAGATCGGCAGTCGAAGTCGGCACTTTCTGGAGACGTCGGAGACTTTTTCCTCATCAGGAGCCGATCAAGAGACATGCATCTTGAGTCATCATTTTCATCATCTGTAAGTTCATTTGTGGGCGTGGCTGTACCTGTACTATTCGCATACGGCCATATATTTTGTGACAATACTAAAGAGTTACGATTATCACATAATGTACTAATTGAACTAGTTTGACTTAACGAATGAAAAGACACATCTCCGCTCAGCGAATCGCGATATGATGGGCATAAAGTACTTAGAGAACTAGTTTCGCTCGACAAAATGTCACTTTGCATAATTGGAATTTCGCTATGCATGAATGCGTTTCCATTCATAAAATCTGGTTTGTACTCGACCCGATAGACATGGTACTCGTTATCGACAGGCGCCACGTGTTTAATCGTTGTGTAACTCTCACTACTGCTGAGTGAGTTTAGATTGTCATCATAATCACTACTCAAAATGTCAGTCTGCAATATTGGTTGACTTCTACTCAGAGCGTTCAACTTAAAGTTAATATCTGCACTCTGCGTAGTGAGCTGAGCGTCATTTGAGGCGGTTGGCGTCAAACCGTGATCCCTCGCCTGGCTCCCACAGCCGGTCAGCCCATCCGAAACTGTGGGTTCACGTTTGTCTAAAAAACGGTGATTCTCAGAGCCAGACGACGGATATCGTGAAAAACTTTGCGGCCTTTCGGCAGAAATGCTTCGGCGTTCGGGAGTCCGTTCACGTGATGTATAGCTACTTCGTGATTGGTCGGTTATATCAGATGCAAAACTTGAACGCGCTTGATCGGAATAATCAGAATTCAAACTCGTTCGCGGATAATCAGCTGATTCGTTTAAGCTCGGGATACGCACTGGTCGACGCCGTACGACTTTTAACGAACCCGAATCGAATGAATTCCGATTTTTAGCGGTTGTTGACATATTCGAACTTTTTGAAGATGAAGAGGATGATATATGACTTTGTGCACTATGTAAACTTATTGAGTCAGAGTCTTGAGACGATCTCTTATGTCGGAGGCTGCTGTATCCAAGAGGAGCAGGAGCTATCGGTTGAAATAAATTGATAGAAGAAGCACTGGTCGCACTTACTAAACTCAAACGATCTCTGTCGTGTTCCGGGCAAGAACAGCACGGTCCATGGTCTGCAACTTGCGCTGCATACTTATCTATCTCTGTTGAAACACGTAACCGCGTTTTGCGTAAAGTTCCGTCCCCGATGGAGGACATTGAAACCGTACTTCGCGCTGACGGTGAAACAGAACGACTTAGAACAGGTCTTGTTTCTGGATCTTCATTACTTCGACTACTTTCAATCGAAATCCGATTATACGACTTTTGTAATTCGGAATCGGTACTTTCTAATGAAATGCGTTTAGATGACCTTGACCGGGAGTCAGATCCATCATCCACACTTCTTGCACTTTCCTGTGATATCCGATGACGAGATCGTCTACGGTGATCTGATTCTTCACTCTCCAATGACATGCGTTTAATCGACTTTAAAGTATCAGATTCAGCACCCGTGTAACTATCACCCGAGTTGCGATTACTTTTTGCGTTTACGCGCGATATTTTCTCTTGTGATGTTTGTTCCGGTGAGTATTGGTGGGCATAGTATCTTTTATGTAATGTATCTAATAGACTGGGGCCTCTTTGTTCGTTAAGGTTTTCAGTATGAGATTGTGATTTGGCACATCGTGGAAGACTAGTAGCATAACGCAAATAGTCCGGTTTATGGCGGTTTAATATGTCATGATCACTAACTGACCTCGACACATTATTGTTCACGGAAGCGTCGACATGATGTCGACTTTCGACATGTTCGGTACTAAGAAACTGTTCTTTTTTCTTTCGTCGATTTTTCTTCCGTTTTTGAGTATAATATTGCACATCCCCAATTGTAAGTTCTTTTTCGGGACTTTCGGGCGAGATCAAAGCTGGCGCACTATTTTTCCGGCCTCGCTTTTTAAATAACTGCGTAAAAGATGATGTGGATGCTGGGGGAACGCTATAACCATCATCAGAATCCTCATCCCTGCATCTAAAATACGGCTGCGCCTCGTGTAACTGGCATGAGCCGGGTATCACCCGATTTTCCTCGGTATCAGATTCTGGACCCCACTGATCCGGAAGTGAAGGTCTTGTTCGATTACGCCGCGGTAGTGGAGCGGTCATAAACCCATCTAAATAAGGCGGATCGTCTTCATTGTCTGCATTATACTGACTCCTGTCTGCAGTATATGTTTCACTATAACTAGCGTCTTTTTTGTGCTTATTTTCAAATATATGCGCCGCCAATGCACTAGCGCGTCGCCTTAAAGATCCCTTATAGGTCTTCGTAGGAGATTCGTTCTTATCCTCCAACGATTCCACTTTATCTTTGTCGAACACTTTGCGCCTAAAATTTAATAGAGATAACGGCGCGCTACGGTTCCGCCACCGTTTTTTTAGTCGTGCCAATTTGCCTTCTTCCTTTGGTTTTTCTACTGGCGTTGTGCGACTGTCTTCTGAATGTTTTGAGGGAGTGTTCGCCTCAGAGGAAGGCACGTGTTCAATGTCCGACCACGAATGATCAGGCCTTACACTAGGCACATCAAGAATATCGGGCGACGTCTGTTGTGCATTTTTATTGCGAATTACTAGTGGGAAATCAGTCATAAGTTTTTTAACGCTCAAACTTTTACTTCGTCCAACTTTTCGCGATTGTTTTTCACGTTTTTCCTTTTCTTTCTTTTCCTTTTTTGCCTTTTCCTGATTACGTTTTTCCTCTTCTTTTTCCTCTTTTTTCTTGTCCGAACTTCCACGAAAAAATTCCTGCAGCGAGGCAGGCGCTGTGCGTTTACGGAGCCGCTTTTGAAGCAGGGATAATTTACTTGGTTTGTCCTTCTTTTTGTATTGTTCGGGATCTTCAAGGCTAAGTTCATATAAAAATGTAGGTGGGGTAGTGTCGGTAGGTACTGCCTGAGCTCCTTTATTCAGATTTACTAAAGAGTCTATAGCTCGTTGACTTATAAATCGTTCGAAATCTTTTAAAGTTTCCGGTGTTTCGGACGACTGGGGTGATACTTCCGGTTTTTCTACGGCGCAACCAGACGGTTCTTGCAAACTAGCAGAACGCTTGTGTCCTTTATTAAATGCCCGCTGTTGCTTTTTCTCGATACTCTTTTTAAACTTTTCATCATCAATTTTAATCCGATATCCCGCATATGTGTCCGAGTCTACCTCCGAATGTTCACAATCCCAAATCGGGGAGAGCCGTTTCCAACGACTTGGCATTCGGGTCCAATTAGCACCAAATGACCCGAAACCCATTTCACCCGGGTCTTCACCCGATTCGAGAGGAGGACTCGACTCGATATAATCTTCTTTCGCTTCTTCGCGAGCTTTTTCCTCGATCTCTCGTCGTAATCTCGTCGCAAAGTCGACATCATCACTCGACGACGAATCGCGACGCCTTCGTCCTATTTCAGGGGTGCTTGACACACTACCTGCTAAACCTTCAAGCGTCGCGTAAGGCGGCTCATTAAGCACAGCATTCTCAGCTACAACCACCCTTTCATCACTGTCCGGCTCAATCTCATTTTCCGCGCTTATGTCGCTTAGGTTAAGTTCGGCGTATGGATCTTCCGGACTATCAACATCTGCGCCCACTAAATCAGGATTTATTTCCGCATATCCAAAGTCAGGAAATTCTTCTACGTGTCTCTGACCTTCCTCTTGATCATTTTTCAATTTTTTTGGCTGTATCTCGCGTGGTGGGGTAACTTCATAATATTTCCATCCAGATTTTCCTTGTTTAGCGACTCCAATTTTCTCGACATTAACTTTTGTCGGTTTGCTGGTACCGGAAATGAGTTCCCTACGTAGACCATCCTCAGCGTCTGCGTCAATTTCGAAATACTTCCGGTCTTCAGTCTCGATCTCATTTTTATCACCAAACGAATTTTCAGATTTAGAATCACTATCCGCAAAACTCAGAGGCGGTTCGATAAAATCTTGCTCATTCGATTTCCGAAAAACAGTAAAGAGACCAGGCTTATCCCTATTCTCCGCCGTTGAATTTTCGGGCACTTTATCCGAACCCTTTGGCTTAACTTTCGCTAATTGCGCACTAATTTGCGACTCGATAAACGCAAACACTGATCCGATGTCTGGACCTTTCCCTTTTTCATTATCTTCCTGGCTATCAACACTTTTTCGACTGCCAGAGGCTAATTCTAACAAAGTCGGTCGTTTTTCTTTGCTATTTTGTCGAACTGGTCCCGGAATCACATCTTTAGCAGCACATTTTGACTGCGAATAACTGTTTGATTGAGCTTCAGAGGGAAAATTTTCATCTGCACTATGAAATTCCTCATTAGACGACCTGCTTCCCTGGGAAAACGAATCAGGGGGCGTTAAAATGGGTTCTCTTTGCACTAAATGTCTCCTTTGGTTAACCTTGGTGTAAATAGGTTCGCGTATTAATACATTTGGCGGTTTAGGTGGAATATTTGGCTTGATTTTCGAGTGAGAGTTTCTGGTTTCCTCCGTCGAAGAGTTAACTGAACTGAGTTGATTTTGCTGAGTTTGGATTGTACGAGATGGCGACGCTGTAGTGTAGTCCAATTCCGCAATTACATTTGATAAATCAGGGCTGAGGTCGTGCTGTTTAAATATGGCTGAGAAATCCTGAAAAACAAAATGGTAGATTCTGTTACAATATACATGTAATAATAAAAAGGGCTTATAAAATGTTTGTTATGGGAGACATGACAAAACTAAAACTTAAGAAAAAAGGAAGAAAAGTAAATGGATGGAATACATAAAAGTTATTCCATCTATAACCTTGTTAGTTAACAATCGTCTACATTTGGCTACAAAGGTACGTACGGAGGGGGAACGCCCACACCTGCACCTACATCTACAATCCGTGCAGTGTGGTTTTTAATCGTTAAACCTAAACACAAAGCAACAACTTTTTAATGTAATATATAGTGAACTTTCCCTCTTAAGTCATACTGAATTGATTCCACAACACGGTGGAGTTGACATCGGTGTCAAAGGGATTCCTTGCCGCTAGGGATTCTTCGCCGGGCTGTATACTTTGTATCTTGTGGACGAAAGAAGCCCAGGGAAAATGTCCCCTCCAGGGATGAATGTCCTTCCTCAGTGTTATACAAATAGAACAAAAATCCCCGTCGTACAGTGCCCGACATTAAAATAGGAAAGGTAAAACAGGGTGACCACAAAAACCCAAAAATAAAATTCCCTGACATTTCCATGACTTTCCTGACATTTTAAAAGAAATTTCCGATTTTTGAGCAAAAAATATATTAGGGCTATTCGCGACAAAACTTTTGATGAAGCACAAAAAGCTGTCGCGACCAATTTTTAACTTGCAGGAAAAAAATGTTTGTGCGTTGACCCAAAATCATATAAATTTCCCTGATATTACACAATTTTTGTAAATTCCCAGACATTTTTGCTCATTCCCTAACTTTTCCAGGATTTCCAAGTTTTCCAGAACTGTGGTCTCCCTGTAAAAAGCCGGTGCGGTGGCTAGCGCCGCTCTTAAAGTCAGTGTACAGTTTGTAGTAAATACGGACGCTAAAATCCAGGTGCACTGAACGTCATGAGATCGGGGTTCGGGAAAGCCCTAAACCGAAGGCCATGCATGGAATATTTCAGGCATATGCATGTTTTTCGAATTTTACGACTAGAAGACATAGCAAGGATTTTTAAAAAGTCATATCCTTTTCTAAATTACATGTATAATAGGCACATCATGAGAACAATTCTTCGGTCTTGTTTCCTTTTTCATTTACTATCCAGATGTAAATAGAGTATGAAAATTGAAGACACGAATGATTATTTTCTTTTAATCCTTATTTTTGGAATAATACTTCAGGGAAGGTTTAAACTAAGAGACATAATTGGTCTAAATCTGATACCGGCTTATCGTCGACAACAAAAAATAAGATAGTTCATCCATTATTTCAAAGAAAACATCTTTTGCATTGGAGATATCAATTTCTCCGGCTTATATTGATAATTTAAGGAAAAATCTTTTATGTTATTTTTGGATGGTACCAAGGGATGGAGATACACGTACAATATAGATTTAAGCGAAAAGTATCCTGTTTTTTAATCCATGGTATTCAATTTAAATTTGATGGGTACAATGTCCAGACATGATTTTGGAACCCTATAAATTTATTAGGGGGCATAGGAACCCCATAACTTCAGAATTCAAAATAAAGTAGAATAGTTGTATACCCCTACCTAGCAGAGGGTGAAATGGGAGTAAATTGTGGTAGTTTTATTTCCTTACCGCCACCTGGTGGAGAATGGTGGAGAAAAAGTTAAAAATCAAAATTCAAAATGTTTAATTTTTTTACAAGGTTGATAAACCAAGGACAATAAACCACCACCATTTTAAACAATCTTAAACCCTTTCCATAAATGAATAGTTTATGGAGGCCCCCGCAGCTAGTTATCGATAACGATATTTTGACCTTTTTTTCCTTATCGATAACGACAAAATTGGTGTTGTGATATCGTTACTGGTAAACGACAAAACGGGAAAATAAAATAAACAATAACGATTAACGATAAAATATATCTAGGGTACCTCCCTGCGCTCCGCATTATTACTAGAGACACTTTAATTTAAATATGACAACGAGGTGATAATTTGGGTAAGTGTCATCATTTTTTTGATATGAAATTAAATACCAAAAATTTCTTTCCTCGCTACAATCGGCATTGTTACTAGAAAATGGCGTGTACGTCTGAAATCAGTGATCCTGTGTTTTAGCGATAACGACAAGCGATATTTGTCAATAACTGCTACTTTAGCAGTTACTCCGAAAAATTCTATCGATAACGATAAATCGGCAAAATTCTTAACGACAAGCGATAAAGTCGTAGTAGCTTTATGGGGGCTCCTAATTTACTTTTTACCACCAATCCGAAAAAGCTGGAATTTTCGGCCATTTCGGTTAATTTTGAATGTTTTAAGTACCACCCTCCGCAAGGTAGCAAAACCTTCCCCATTTTACTCCATTTCGCTTTCCAGTGCTATTTAGGTTATAGGGTAACCCGCTGGGGGCTTAGTATTACTTATCCAATCTTTTCCATCCATTTTGTATAGTTGCCGAAAATTATTTAACAATTCGATAAATTAATTAATGGACTGAAACCGGAGCCTGAAAAACTTCTTTAAAAGTTCGTTTCTTTTTATGAAAATTGGAGAAGAAATGCTATGTTTCAACTGAAATAATAGCAATTAATGGAGACATCATTCTTGATTTCCTATAAATTCTAACCCAATTTCGCAGCCTTTACCAATAAATGAATAATGAGTCGAAATAGTAAATGAGGATAGCTTATGCATACTAAACTAATGATATCATCCCCAAGGGTACTAAAAGCTTTTGTCTCGCTATTTTTGAGGTACATTGGCAGCTAATGAGATATTTTGCGAGAGAAACCGTTAGAAACGTTTCAAAATTATCTTCAACAATTTTGCAAAACTTGAGTATAGAGTCATAAAATCATGCCATAAAAAGATACCGTCAAAAGTCGAACAGAAAGCTGTTAAATCCCAGGCACTAATAATTCTATTTTATGCATATATTCATAGTGCCATGCAGCAAAATCAGGTGTCTCAAAGAATTGTAACTGGTTTAATTCCTTTTAACCATGTGACCTCGGGAGATTGGTTCCCTTATGATGACACAAAGTATTGGAATGAGCTCACCAAGCTCACAAAAGTTGAGGGTGATTTGACACGTGTCGGAACAGGAGATTTATGTATAGTATTCTAATCTTAATCATGCTCTAATAAATGAGATGGTGGCATATCTCAACACGTACTACGCAAGTTTTTCTTTTTAGTAGTACCTCTGGTCCATGACAAATCGCTTCCAATTTCCATAACTTCCGGTTCGTTTAAACCTGATAAACAGTTCGGCTTTAAAACCGGAAGTGATGGGAACCGGAAGCAATTTTGTCTTACAGAGCTAAAACGAAAAGCAATAGCATGTTGCGAAATAACAGGTCCCGACGTTACAACATACTTTTTCAGTTTAAGACTAACCTAATTGGATGCAAATGCAAATTCAGACAAGTAACAGTCACCAGCTCAGTCACTATATATATTTCATTTTCAAAAAGCTGTAAATGATATTTGCGAAGGCGGTTTGTTATTTTTGATAATTTTAAACAACTATTTTAACGACGTCTGACGGTGTTCTTTGCAAAGCATTCCCACATCAAATGACCTTTTAACTCATGCACGCATACAAATCTAATTGCTCAAAAACGTTTTGTGCACCACCCAAAAACTGTACTGCATACGAATTTTTTTGAGACAGCATAAATTCGTACATGTATATCTTATTCACCGAAGACTACCAAAAGATTGTGTTTTACCTTATCGCACTGACGAAGTCTAGAAAAAGCCCTTGGCCACGTCCAAAATGACCAAGGCGACCAGGGATCCATTCTCTGTAATTAATTGGTACCGATTTGAAATTCTTTCCCCAATTAGTTAGTAAAACTAGTTCATGCTAAGGGCAGTTTTTTTCGGATAGTGCACCGAAAAACGTAAAACATTTCTGCCCCCGTCCTTAACCAATACATTTATGGAAAGGGCATGAAAAGTTAAACGCCATGGATGTGTTTATAAATTTCTTGTCCCACCTAGTGGGGAATGATGGGGCAAAATGTGCTAAAATATCGAAAATAGGTTAAGTCCTTTTTTGGGGTCGGATGTTAAGGGGATCGTTCCGGTTTGACTAAAACTAGGTACAATATCAAGCATAATATTGTAATTAGTTTTGGTCTAACCTCAACGATTCGGGGTGCCCCTTAACACTTTCAAATTTTTAGCAGACTTTGCTCCATCAATCCCCACGGTATGTAATTTTTTATGCCCTTTCCCAAAATGTACAGGGTAAAGGGGTTCTGATGCCCCTTTTAGGGGCCAAATTTTTCCATTCATTTGTGTTGTGTATTTCCCTGGCCGCTGACCATCGTTTTTAGGTATTACTATTACACTAAAAAACTGGCTAATCAGAATTAGGCTTAAACACTCATTAATAAACGATACTAACCACAGATTCTTTGGAATGTGCAGGCTCCTTTTTCTCATTCTTGTAACCTTTTATACCATCATGGACGGTTTCTTTGGACGGTTGTTCATTTGTATTACTGTTAAATTTTTCTGCCAGACTAGACCATGCTAGGCCAATTTCATCCTTAAAATGAAAATAAAATTTGGTTAAACTAAAATTTGGAGAAATTTACTTATAAAAGGACTAAGTGACTGCCGGGGCGTGGTAACCGCTCTAAAAATTTTGTGTAGGCAAGGCAACACGAAAGAAGCCAGTATGATTTTCATACATTTAAGGAATTAATTATCTGATCTTTTTGACCAACCAGATGACCTATTGTAGAAGATCGAGCACTTGTAGATTGTATACCGAGCACTTTTTGGGGTAAGTGGTCCACGGGTTAAATTGACCCCCACCCAACAAGGTTTTTATTCCCTCTTCAAATATACATATTAGGTTTAAGGCTACAGGAGGATAGCGCCCCATCAAATTGTGTTCGCAAATTTTTAGGCTTAATAGAAACTGATAGCAATCAAATCACCGTACATGATGATCTGAAATTCTGTTTGAATTTCTGCAACGAACCAAAAAAAGAATTCATTACCATTCTAGCCCCCTCCGGCATGGAAATCCCTTGGCCCCCACCGATTTCCTTCATATATTGATTAGTGCATTAGGAAAATATAAAGCTTGTATTGGAAAATGATGAGTTTTCATTGGGTTTTATCAGCAAATAAATTGCAGTTCTGATCACTCTTGATGAAATTTAAGAAAAATACTTTAAAAAATGTTGTGGAAAATTCCAAAAACTGATAATCGGTTTTTGAAAATTTCATGTAAAAACGTTTTCATTACTGAACTGTTATTACTTACAAGTCTTTAACACTTCACCATTTTGTCAAATTCTAATCATATTTTTATATACATGTATATCAGAATAAATTCCATTGAGGAAGGGGGTTTTTCTTATCTAATATATTTGTGTATTTTGTCTGCCTGACGTTCTTTCCATGCTTGCAGGAGGTTAAAAAGGCGTGGTTATATGTTCCAGCTCCTGGAATTTTGGGGGCAAAAGTGGTCTAAAATTGGAGTACATTTACTATGAATTAGCAGCCCCTAACCCATTTTTGGAAAGGGAATGAACATCTAAGTCAAATGGTGGTAGTTTCATTTTTACTACCACCACTAGGAGCAAATGACCCCAATTTTACATGCTCTTTCCAAAAATATATGGGATTAGGGGACTCACCATTCACCTGTTTCGCCCGTAGCAACCTTTCTCCATTCAGGGCATACAGGGTAACTGATTTTTAGTAGGTCAAACTAATGAAAATAGCGGTCGGAATAACTTAATTGGTAAAAGACTTGGCCCACAATCGGAAGGTCGCGGGCTCGAGCTTCACCACTGACACAAGATTCCGGTCCCAGTGTCCTCTAACTGGGATAACAAAGGCCTGTAGGATCCTGTAGGGTGTACGTGCCAGTGATTAAACGCTGGTGGCCCAGGTTGATTCCACGTTCGGAGATCTCACACCTAAATTAATTAATAATTTTTTGGTTTTCGGCTATTTCTTTTGGACATTTTTAACCACCACCCTCCACCAGGTGGTGGTAGGGACATAAAACTACAATGTACTACTATTTAACCTCATTTAGTATGACCTTTCCAATGATATATAGGTTATGAGGGTTCCTATACAAATACAAATGAAACACCGACGGCGGTGCCGGAATAGCTAACATCAAAATTCAATTTTTTCATCCATTGGTGTACTTGTACCTGTGCTCTTCGTAAATAATTTTCGATTTCGGCATAGTCTTCCTCCAAGGAAGTTGACATAATGTCACATCATCTTCAAGTTGGGGATTTCTACATCTGAAAAATAACATAAAAATCAAAACATATAAATCAAAATTTTCAAAAAGCATCCCCCCCAATTATCTTAACATTCATAACCATGGAACGATTTTGGATGGAGAGCTGCGTCACCCCCTCGGGCCGCCTATTCATGACCTGAAAATATTTTTTCCTCAATTTATTTATTTTTTTCAATAATTTTTTAAATTTAACTCAGTTTTTTGACACAAATTAATATTTTAAAAACAAGTAAGTGTAGGACGTATTTTCGGCTTCATAGTGGATTGGATTCCATTACTGTGACGAATGACAGCCCGGCGTCGCCAGCGCTTTCACATTTTAAGGGGCTCCTCTAACAATATCAGCACCAGCGCGTCGACAGAGGCGCCGGGCTGATTGACTCTCGTAAACTAGAGTAAGATTCCATATAAATTGTTAACGTTTTTTTTTTCAAAAAAGAGTCAACCTACAGTTGGGTAGGAGGAGTAAGGAGTCTAAGTAGGGGAAAACTGAGGGTTTCACCGCACTTTCTATTATTGGCGGGAAAACGATGGGGAGCAGGACGGTGCATGCGCAGAATCAAATACATGTATTATCATGCTGACGTCATAAGCTTATGTTTCACCCCACTACCCCATCGTTTTCCCGCCAAAAATAGAAAATGCGCTGAAACAAATTCCACCTGACGCTTGGATGAAAAAATATATGACAGCCCATGCACAGCATCAAAGCCATTGATAATGCCTTTAAACAAAAATATTTCATACGAATAGGCCGCCATTTTAGTTCCGTTTTCGAGCCCGTTTTTATTGCCAGTAAATTCAAGGGTATTTTTTGGCTTGCGGGGTGCATCTGGGTTTTGGATTTTTCTCAAAACGATGAAGAAGGGCACGCATACATTTTTAGCTAAAATCACTCTTTTGAATGGTGTATGACAAAATTCTAACTTAACCTTTCGGGTCGAAAAGAGGCCTCAAGTGAGATAGGAAACGTATAACTGTTTAAATCCTGACTAAATACCCAGACTATGGGTCACTGGGGTGTTCGTGTGGGGAGGATCCTCTTTGGTAGTTTTATTTCAATGCCAATTAATCTGTACTATTGTTAAATATTTTTTCTGATAAAATATTACACAACTGTGCATCACTATTCTTTATATATTCTTTTTTCAACCCCATTATAGCATATGTGGAATTGGAGCATAGAATACCCAAATCAACAGAGGTCGTTCATTATTTTAGCCCGATGATAAATAATTTTGTACCATAAGCGATGATGATGAATGTTATACATTATGCAGTCGATCATTAGAACAGTCGTTAAACCAAAACAATACCACGCATTTAGGAAAAGCTCGGGGAAAAAGCAAAACTTGACGAAAGAAATTGGAAAATATCAAATTTAGAAAAAAAAACGTACACATATGGGGTGGGGGTGGAGTGGTTTTTGGGTCAAATTACGATAGATGCAAAATTGTCATCTCTGGATCAATTTATGGGCTCATATGACCTTTGACCGACCCCACGGGTCACCTAATTACCAGGTACCCACGCTTTTGCGTCATTTAGTATGCTTGGTATGCCAAACAGCTAGTTTTGGTCTAACCCGAGCCTATTTTCGAATTTTTTGTGCCACCACTCCTCACCAGATGGGGCGAAAAATTTAAAAACCTCCCATGGTGTATAACTTTTTATGCTCTTTCCAAAAATGCATAGGCTTAAGGGGTTCGGATGCCCCTTCTAGGAGACCTCGACGGCGGGGCGAAAATTTACATTTTACTGTGCTTCATCCAATTTGTGTAGTGTTTGAGAATTTCATGTCCCTAAATCTTTGCGGGGTGCCGGAAAACTTCCCCGTTAATCAATAATCACTGTCGTTCATGGGAGAAGTACGTGTAGAAAGTCTACCATCCAAATTGTTTGTGATTGATCACTAAACAAAAGAAGATTTTTTCCTGAAGGTATTTTTCCAAAAAACTAATTCAGTTATCGTAAGTGCCTCTCTTCATTACGTGTTCGAGTTCGTTCAAAAATGTGATAATATCAAGAATCTTGTCAACTCCTTTTAACAGACAAGAAGAAATTCATTAATTGAATCCTAAACAGAGCCCTAAGGTCACACTTCACTTCTGTAAACTCAGTTAGTGATTCCATTCCATAAAATGGCGTTGGAAGGTCATGTTCTCCCAATAATTTTGAATTCGCGTCACTGTGCATGGGTTTACGATAGAAATCCTGGGGGCTATTTCAGAACAGAAGAGTAGTGTAGCGGATAAGTTGGCGGCTTCCAGGTTTAGCCAGGAGAAGGCGTATGTCACTGATAATCCCATAATTAAAACTTAAACTTGAACTCAAACTCTCCATAGTCTCTTAAGACCTTAATAAAAATATATAGTTTATATTTTATGGGTGTCCAGTACCATCTAATTGTTTTGTATTTTAAAAATATAATATGATAAGCATCGAGAAACCAGGAAGATCTTCTCCAGGAATTTACCAAGGTCTATCTAGTTATCACGAATGTTTATTCATGTATTTAGCCTTGGTCGAAACGTTTTTTGGACAATCAAACTCATTTTTGATGAAAGTAATACGGCAAAAGATATCATTCAATATTATTGTAATGTGTTATTTTTTCTGATGATAAACCAAAAATCCTTTGGTATTATAGTATCGGGGTACGATAATGGCATTTTTTATTGCGATAAAGATACAAAGTTTTTTTTCTTTTTAATCAATAACTGCCGGGAATGGTCTAAAAGCAACATTGATGCTGAATTTATCAGATAATGATATCACAGTCGGTTATCACAACATAAATTGATTGAGAATCAATGAAATCAATTCGTCCAACAGATTTAACGTACCCAAACTTGACCGAAAATATAAGAAAAGGGTTCTCCATCAGCCATTTTTGAATTTTTTAGTTGACTATAGTTTATTCTATCGGGCGTCGTCTTGGTGAAATGCTTTTGAAGACTTTATAATCCATTCCTACTCAATCTGAAAGCAGAAGCCGGTGGTTAGTATCCCTAAAGTCTTTATACAATTATCTTAATAAGGGGACGCTAAAGACCAGGTACACTGAATGCATTCACACCGCGATTTAATCAGTTTGGAACATGTAGAACATAAATGTATGCTATTTCAAAACTAATGCACTTTTGTTTAAAGAATGATACCAAAAAAATCCTTATCCGTTCACAATTGGAGAGTGCTTGTTTTTGTTAGTGTTTACCGCCATATTAGGCGCCATTTTTTGAAAATCTCATGTGATGAAAACTGAAAGTTAAACCGCCAATGTCAGCGAACATTGAGCTTGTATTTTTTTTTTAAAAACTCACTAGCATTTTAGAAACACGAATGAATAAAGACACCAATCTTTTTTTTAAAAATTGCATAACTTTGGTACAAGTAGTAGTACAGCATACCTTGCTATAGGTTAAAGGTTAAAAGATCAGTCTAGTCTCAAAAGGAGCGCTCTCGATGACATGTATGCCAAACATTATGGTTATCGGTTGCGCGTAAGAACATTCTGTTATTATTTTGAGCCAAAATTGTTAATAAAAATCTTCAATACATTTTGAGCTGAGCCAATTAACTAACACAAAGGACCTTAAACGAAAAAACCCTCAACACTCAATACTCAATAGTCACACAAAAAAACAAGAAATCGCTCATCTTCTTAGCTGCTTGGCAAAAAACCATTATCTGACCAAGCCACTGTCAATTTTGACAATGATAAACCCCAATGGGAAACCATTAAATGCGGACGGTGCCAAAAATAGGGGGATTACCATTAAGAAACTGAGCTTAACACAAAAGATAGATTACATTGGTGTCACTCTGTTCTTTTGAATTAACTCGAAAAATTGGGTACAGTAAGTTGGATATAAGATTATATTCCTCACTTTGTTGAAAAAAAAGCTGGAATCGTTAGTAGCGCACCAAAGATCGATAATCGAACAATTAAAATGAATGAGCAGTTTAAAAGGTTAGTGACATATGATAAGAAAACTGCAGTCAACTTAAAAATGGCATGGTTATAGATCGTCAAAGAAGGATATTCGTGTTTTCCTTAAGTAACCTGGAAGAAATCGAATAGTTGGAATACAGGGAGAAGCCATTAACTAATTTAGCAATGAACATTGTTGCATTTTCGTAGGAACCTCGACTCTGCTCGAATGATAAAAATAATTATACTACATGTACATGTACTATAAAAAAAGGAAACAGTTGAAAGTTTTATAAAACCATGAGTCAGAAAAATACGCCAGTGGCTTGTAGCTTACTTGGTGTTACGAATTATACATTTATGTCTATACATTTTAAGAATTCTACGTTAGTTAACTTCGTCTATTTTTGTCATAAACTTTCCAATGAATATATTTTGCCTACCGATGACCAACTTGAAAATTCACCATAAATGATCCATAATACTATAGCCCATTTCCACCTTTGATGACCTCTATATAGCGACCTCTAGTGTCCAAAATATGGGTCACAGAAAAAAGACCATCTTCGTTTTCTTATTTTATACGCTTTGGAATGAATACATGATACCTACCTGGGACCACTGAAAATTCAGCCTAATACTAAAATGGCCCCCGATATTGACCTTTAAATAATCTCTAGCGGCGAAAATATGAACTTCAGTGAAGAACGGCTTTCGAGTGATTTGTCTTTTCATAACCTATTACATGTACTTAAAAATGGCCCAAAAAGGGGTTTTTTCGCCCCTGGCGGAGGCTATCCCTGATACACTTATGCCGGTCACAAGCAGATAGACAAGTCACGATAATACTAAAATAGTAAATTTCGACCTTTGATGACCTCTAGCGGCTAAATATGGCCCATTTTGATCTTTAATGACCTCTCGCGGCGAAAATATTAAGTTTAGAGAAAAACGGTTTTGGAATGGATGATATTTTATTATCTTTTCACAAAAAAATACGCCAATGGCGTGTACATGTAGCTCACTTGGTGTTATGAACTATAAACTTTGGACTATATTTATAGCTTAAGAGTTAAGCTTTGAAAAATACTGGGAGAAGATGCTGATAAATGACAATTTTACTTATAATGTATAAAAATACGCCAATAGCGTGAAGTTCACTTGACAAATTGCCTAAGGATTATTCTTAAAAAATATCCAATTCGAATTTAAATGAACCCTGAACTGATAAGTGACTGACTCTAGCGGCGGCTAAAATATGGGTCACAGAAAAAAGTCCTTATTCAACTTCGTCTTCTTTTTTCATAAGCTTTCGAATGAATACATGTTTTACCTACCTACGACCAACTTGAAAATTCGACCTGATACTAATTTTGAAGAATAAAACACATTTTGACCCCTAGCGGCGAAGATATGAACTTTAGAGAAAAATAAATTTTCC
>JAXIUW010259167.1:4984-16757 GCA_035591015.1 Cephalothrix simula
AAATCGAATGACAGTCAAATTTTTTGGCTGAAGTCAATTTTTTAGTCAATTGACAATATAGTCCGCAGCTAAAAATAACAAAATAGCATATTTATTCTAGTAGGCTACTTGTTTTGCTAAACTGACCTTTAGAATGTGCAATCCCCGGGGTTGGGGCAAGGCCCTCTAACTCAACCCCCGAGGGCGGGGCTGTTCTAATGTGGCCTTATAGTGTGCAGTCCAATACATTACATGTGCTCAAAAATTTTATGTCCTTATTACCCATAATGTTGCTGAATTTTTGTTTTCTTAAAAATTTCAAAAACTTTCGTCATAGGCATCCAGATGTTAGCCTATGGTGTATGTGCTGTGCCCCCTCTGCATGGTGTTATGTGCATAAAAACTCTCGTTAAAACGACATCGTATATGATAGTAAATGATTCAATATATTCTTAGAATGGGAAATGGGCGTTTTTCCAAAACATTCGAGTTCCTGATTTTATTTTATGTGCTATTGTAGTGGACCATTGTATAATTTCTACATGGCTAGCTACTTGTATATTCATCGATCTTCATAGTCGAATTTGGTTTATATGTTTTGCGACATCTAAGGGGTACATATAAGGATAGATAAAAGATATAACGATTAAGGAAGGGTAAGTCATATTAATTTTGATTAATTCATATTGGCATGTAGTTTATTAAATTAACTTATTCATTGATGTTATCATTTCTCGTACGATGTTATCACATAATTGGCTTTGTTTTATTCATTCATTTTTGTGTAATATCTAGGGTAACAATACACGAGACGTATTTGAATATTTTTAATTAGGCCTAAGCAGTAATTAAATCTAGTTTGTCTGTCAGGATAGCCGAGTGGGCGCTGAACTGGGCTACGTAGGACATGACGTCATAAAATCCTTCGTCATGGCATGCGTGAGTTCGAGTCTTACCGAGTGGCAGATGCTGGGTGGTTCGGTCAGCGTTAAAAAAGTGGAGCGGGGACTAGGAACTGCGAAAGCGGCCGAAGAGTTCAGTGCACTTCTTATGGGCTTGCAGTGGCTCCCTTACCTCTGGGATAAAACCTCCACTCTAGCGGTATATAAAAAAGATCAGAAAATAGCGAAAGTCGATGACATTTCACATTATCTGTTTAACGGCTTATATATATGCTTATGAAATCTGGCATAGTACAGCCTTTTTCGATCTGTTTTTAATCAAAAAAAGATCCCCACACACTGAAAGAAAATGGGAACACAAAAAAGGGCCTTATTGGGGTATAAGCGTACTAGTACCAAGCTAAAAAAAATAAGTGTAGAGCGTTTCGGTAAAACGCCCTAATACTGTAATTAAGCATCTTAAGCTTAGGCCTACACGTGGAGCGTACATGGGTGGCGTACTACGCAATTTAAGCGTACGGTACAGGTAAGCGTCGGTAGAAGCGTACAATGCAATACGGGAAGCGTAAAATGCAATTTAAGCATACAAGGAAGCGTACAATGAATTTTGAGCGAAGCGAATATTGCAATATAATCGTACCATGCAATTTCAGTATACAGATGCGTATATGCAATTTTAGCGTAGACGGGATTACGGGAAGCGTGCAATATAGGTTAAGCGTACGCGGGAAGCATGCAATATAATTTTAGTTGTAAAAAAATTATAAAGGCGTACGCGCAAAATGGCAGTTATTCTTAAGCGTAAGTTTACCAATCCCTAAAAACATTGAACGTAGAGCGACAGAGCGTATATGCAATTTAGGCGTACATGTATTACCCCTAAAAATATTCTCCTACGAGATGAGATGTGCCTTTAGATATAACTTAGAGGGGTTAAATCAGGGGAGTGGGTGTCTCAATACTTTTGGTCTCAACTGTACTTTCTTTGACCAAACGTTTGAATCATGCATGCATATTATGAGTCAAAAGACATACATTTCTTAATATTTGAATAAAATTGCATGTACTAATCGTCTTTCAGATTATAAATTTAATCATAAATGATGATCAAATTAACATTTATAAGTCTAGAAAAATGTTTTAAAAAGATAAGATATAAATTTAATCATAATTTGCGTCGGTGCGATTAAATTACTCCGACAATTATCTTAAATGTATGATTACGAAATTAAAATTCAATTTCAATAGTTCAGGGTAAAAGTTCAACGATTTGCACACTTAAAATTATTTGGTATTGATATAAGATTTGAAGTGAAAATTATTTCTTGCCGATTCATTAAGTGTGCGATGAGTACTTTTTGTATAAAGGGTCCCATATTTTAGGTTCGTAATTTTCAACGCTAATGAATAATTAATTAGTTATAAATAATTATTTTTTGTTTACTTTATCCTTCTGTCCTGCCTTTGTAAGGATGCGCACTCCCTCAATAGGTTGTGTTCTTTTTTCTGCCCTGGGCAGCCAAGGGCTCCTCCAGTTGCGTTTCTTTTAGCTTCCCCCAGCACTTGGAGAAGCCCAGGGGACCCCAAACTTCATCCTACCCCGTGGATAGGATAATAGTCTGAGAAGTGGAAACAAAATGGCAAAATTTTAAACGTATTATTTTATCATTTGGTGGAATCCAGCAGCCAATTTTAGTGACTGCTAAGCGAAATAATTTAGTATAGAAGGTATGTTGCATTGAGATATGTAGAATTTTTTTGTTATAATGGTCCCGCCGATTTCGTCCAACATCCGCCAAGACACTTTTTCCGGGGGAAGTCTATGTGACTTTCCATGTAGAAACGTGACTATTGACCGAGTGTCCGGAAACCCGAGGTCAAAATGAGTGACGTCGTAATGACGTCATCAACTCAGTAATACCACATGAGTTGGGGAGATATGAACCTCCTACAAACTTAAGAAATATTTAAAATTCAATATCTCAATCATCTTTTTGCAAAAAAACCAACTGGTCATTTTATATTGAGTGTGTTGAATAGGCACGTTTTTAACTGGAGAGTGATCGAGAGTCACATATGCGTCCTTTTTTGACAGTTACCTGGAAAAAGTTGGGACAGCCCTTATCTGGGAAAAGTAAAATGAACGCAACCAAATTGTTTTGCATGATCATATATCATGGATATTGCTTTTGGTTCAAGTACCCCTAATTTTAAATGTCGGTCATGACCCCCAAGCGTACTAGTTCCACTAGAAATGTATTAAACAACTATTACAACCACTTGCTAGTACTCTAGTGGTTTCTAGGAAGTTATAATCAGCAATAGTTCTGGATGCTAATTAGCTTGAAAGTGTTTTAGGCCCTCAGCAATTCGTTTGAATTTGCCTAAATTAGCCTTAACCAGAATTACATCGAACCTTTATGTATTCTCTCCCTGTTGATCCGTAGTTATTTTTAATCCACAGTAGTGAGAATTTGTATTGGGAAGAATTAATCTTATAGTATATAGACTAGAGAGACACAATACAAACTATTAAAAGGCTTTATTTTGGTAGCCACTATGTACATATTGTATATAATTTTGCCCCAAGCAGGGGCCGGACTAAAACTACGTGTTGATTTAACTTAGAGTGAAAATGTTTACTCTTAGTTGTAAATAAAATAGGACGTTTATATCTATAGGATACGTATATCTGTGGTAAGACTTAAATTTGTATACTTATTTGATTTAAGGGGTACTGAAATTTTGATTAAAATAACTCGTGTAGTGCTAAACGGGATTCTACGAAACCTGGAAACTAAAAACATGGAAACCGGCGAAACATAAATTTTTCATTGTGATTCCCGCTGTTTTTTTGCCTTCTAAAGGTCAATTTTTGACTTCTATAGGTCAATTTTTGACCTTCTAAAGGTCATATTATTCATGACCTTCTAAAGGTCATATTATTCATGACCTTCTAAAGGTCATATTATTCATGACCTTCTAAAGGTCATATTATTCATTTTCTTAAGGCCAACATTTCGACCTTCTAAAGTTCAAACTTTGAACCTTCTTAACGTCAAAATTTTAACCTTCTAAAGGTCATTCATGTATTTTTGACCTTGGTCATCGTTTTAGATTGACCTTCTAAGGGTCAATTATTGATTTAAAACAAAATTAGTTTCTTTTATTTTTTCTTTTAGATTAATGGTCTACTGCAAAGGATAACCGGATAATCGAATAATAATTTTGGAATTTCGTTCTATTTGTTCAAATACATGTCCTATGCTTGCGGTTAGGCAGATCGAAATGAGCGGCAGTGCTCGTAAGCATAAGAAAATGCATCTACACACGTATGTGGAGCGGCGCCCTAAACCCCCAAAGCCGCCATCTTGGCGCGATTTTATTGGTCAAGATAACAACACAGCATCGAAAAGTTTGGATTTTACAGATTTAAATAATGTAGTTCGACACGAAAATGATAGAGAACATTCCGAGAGGACCAAGTCACGCTCAAGTCGTCCGAAAGCACATATAAGGCGTACACGTAGCCATGCAACACTTAATCAAACTGAGCTACCGCAGTCTAGTTCGCTAACTGTCAATTTAGCCGACGCGAGAGCGCAAGATATTGGATTATTGCGCAAAAGTGAAACTAATTTGCGCGTTTATTTGGACGATAATGCGCAAAGGTGTCGCAAGTGGCTCGCTGGAGTTGAGGCCAGTGCACCATTACCACTTGACGATTCGCATTTCGCGAACGGTAGCGGGGACGATGTTGAAATACCTGATGATATACAGACTAAGGAGCGAAAAAAGCGAAATCGATATTCAGATGACATTAGCCACCATTGTTTATTACCAACAATTCCCGGAACTGTTTCACCAAATAACGAATCACTCATGGATATAACGTAATCATACGCGCCGGAGTATATCATATTTTTTCTTGTAAGTTTTAGAAAACATGGTAATTAGTCTACCTCAGAACAATAACGCTTACGTTTTTGTAATTAGCCATTTATAAATAATCATTGATTGTTTGGGAGGCTAGTAGTCAGGTAGTATCATTCTAAATACAGTTCATTAACTTTAAAAACTGTGTTTTGAGCTATTTTTAACCAGTAATAGGAAACTGTACTAGGATTTCAATCACTATCCGAGTAATTACTCAGTGCAGCAGTCAAGTAATTATGTATGATCTTTTATCATAACCAAATTTTGATTTAGTTATTCTTTACATTTTGTACAATAATCGAAAAACTGTACTAGTTTACTGGTCATTAACTGAGTAACCAAAATTTTTTGATCACTAAACAAATTGTATAACCATCATCGACGAACAAAGATCAAAATTTCATTTGCTCTAGATTTATTCATATTTGAATCAACAAATCATACTAACTCGTTGGTTAGCCGTACTTTGGAGGGAGCTTATTGATCGTACTAATCAATAATTGGCTTTGATCGATCGGAGGTACAGATTTTAAAGAGCGTATGAAAAAACGAACCAGAGGCTTTTTATAATAAAAATCAAACTTGAAACATGACCATAGCCCCATATATTTTATCGATTGTAGACTCCCGTGCCGGTTCAGCTAACCAATGAGTGATACACGTAGCACCAAATTAATATATTCAATATGATATACGGTCAATATTATCTATAAGTCTCTTCTAATTTTTGCTAAACCCTACCCCTAAAATTGGAATGATCTACTAAATTGATAATAAATATTTAATATTTACATATCACACTCTTAATTATTTTCAAATTATGAAATCACACATAGCTAATCTCATGAACAGGACTTGTAGAAATAAATGCGTGTGATAGCGAAAGTGTCAAACTTTTCATCATGGCGTTCACTTAAGTTATGATAATTAAATAAATAATTTATTTAAAATGCACCGAAAAGCAACTGCACAGTAAATCATCTAGGAAAATTTATTTGAAAAACGAGTATCAAAATAAAACGCTTATTCAAGGTAGTTCATTGAATTTGGATTATTATGGTTCATAAAAGCCCGGCATATTAATAAAAAGACCATATATTTTTTCTAGCTATACGTAAACAGGTAAAAATGTTCCGTAAAAAAGTTAGAAATTTAGGTGTAAAGTCGTACCTGGTCCTACTGTGCCCAGTATAAATAAGTGGAAATACTATTAAAATAGCATGTCCAATCAAAACAAATGTGACATACATGTACGGTACATTCTTAATACATGTATATATAAATAACAAAGATTTTTAAAGACAGTACACGTATAAAAACCCGTTCTAGAATTAGAAAGAGATTTCAAGAATTTTCGCCCTGCTTCAGCCAGGGCATTTCGGATAGATTCTTTCCTCCGGATGACAGTCCGGACCCGTTGAAACAGGGTGAAGAATTTTAAACTTCTAATAAAAAAAATTATCATGCTATAAAACAAATGCATTTTAAAAACAACTTTCTTTTTGCTCGTTGAATTATTTCAGAAATTTCTAATTATTTTCTGATTGCAAAAACTTTCGAAATTTCTAAATAAAAAAAGTTAATAATCAAATAAAAACATACATCCCGGCAGTACCTTAGTACCTAAAAGTCCTATAAATTCATAACTACATTTTTTTTTTCAAATTGATAAATGCCAAATTAGATACCGGTAGTAAATTGTCGCTTATCGAAAAAAATATTTGTACATGTACTTGCATTCAGATGCTACTAATAATTGATTGTATTATGCAAATGCAAATTTATAAATACAAATAAATAAATAAATAAATCGTCAAAATTCAATTTCAAATTCAAACAATGTCATTCTCAAGTACATGTATGTATGTCTAATTTATTAAAAAAGTAATATCATTTTAGGTAATCAGTGTAACTATGAAAAGTGTCCCCCGGAGTTCAGTGTCCCTAGGACACGAGTGTCCCCGGCTAGTGTCCGACAGAATTATCATATATATGCATGCATTTTTTAATTATAGGGGGAAACAAGCAACAAGAAACACTAGCGAAACCATAGGGTTAGGAATTAGTGTCCCTAGGTTGAGACATGTCCAGAGCACTTCGCATTTTGAAGAAAATTTGCACAATACAATAGAACGTTTTGTTTGCATAAAAACGCCTATGACGTCACGCAATATATGTCTCCGCATAATACAAAGTGCTAATTACCCGCATAACGATAGAAGCGAGAATTGAATTTTCACGACGTATAAACCTCTGGACATTGTATGCCTAGGTTTTAAAGTTCCCTTGTATACAAAATGTATAGGGTGAGAGGACATTAATCCCCAGGTAGAACAGTTAAAACCAGCTTCTTTCGTATCGCCTATACAAAATCATTAATCCATGGGTACACCCATCCCTTTTACGAAGGTTGTAACAAAACAATGTGACTTAAATAAATTAATAATCAGCAAATGGAATGATTAAAAACCAAAATATACAATAACATCGTATAAATGATTATGTCATATGTACGGGTGTGGCAAGGATAATTGTCCGTAGGGATTTTTTTTTTGGTCCTCTTTGTCCTACACTGATGGAGGACATTCATCCCTCTAGGGGACATTTATCCCTGGGCATCCCTGCCGTCGACATGTACAGAAAAAATAGTAATATTTTTTGCAAGTCAAGTCAAAACACTTCTTACGTTCAAGAAACGTTTGGATGAACCAAATGTTTTAACATGTTAAAAGAAGGGGTCATAGCTTGTAGCGACTAGCGGATTTTTGCCAAATTTCCTTAGCGGAGTCGGCGTATTGGCTCGAGGATGCTAGCGGAGACGGCTAACGGCGTACATAATTAAACTAAAAATGGCCTGATATAACCATAACCAAATCTATTTGGTTATGATATAACGGAGTCGGCGCTTTAATCCAAGTTAAGCGGAACCGGCTAGCGGCTGGAGCAAATCGGCTAAGTAACTGAAGCGGTTAGCAGATTTCATTGGAAAATTACGATTTTAGCCGCTTGTTATCGGAGTCGGCTTTTTGACGCAACCTTAGCGGAATCGTAGTGGCCAAAATTTAAACGGCTAGCGTCGTGTAAACATCATAAGCTATGACCCCCTGTTAAAATCATAAGCTGTTTCTTGCATGTAAAAGAATATATCTATCCATATTAAATGTGCATGTACAATTTTGTAAGTACAGGAATTATTTTGTACGAACGGACCGTTTCGGATGTAAAAAATGTTTGAGCATTTAAAAATCACAAGCTGTTTCTTTCATGTACAAGAAACAGATCTTTATTGTAAGTGCAAGTAAAATTTTGTTGTATACGTCCGAAACAATTTATTCGTCCAAAACTATTTTTGCACGTGCAATAAACGTTTTGTATGCCTTGAAATTGAAAAAAATATTCTTTTCTATGCATTTCAACCACGGAACTCATATTAACAAAAACAGTTCAAATAACAGCAGATTATCAAAACAAAAGTTTTACCTTATTGTACAAAATAATTTTTTATATAAAACTATAAAATTAGTTAAAATATAGATAATTACACAACATTTTTTGATTGCTTTGTATAAATTAAATAAACATATTTACTGGCAATATTTTGGCAGAGTTCATATACCTACAAGTCAAAAACATATCAACATATATGATTGATTGAAAATCAGAAAAATAAGCGTGTCTGCATGACAATTGTAAAAAATCATGGAAGAAAGAAACAGTATTATTTCTCCATTAATCATAAAAATTGTACAATTTTGTAATTTTCAAAAGCTATTGTTAAATTAAGATGTAAATATTAAACCCTGGACATAAGTTATATATTTATATCATGCGTTTAATATTATTTTGCAAAACATTTTAAATATCATACATGTATGATGTATTGCAGTAAAAAGTTTACATTTAAAAAAGAGGTTTTTAGAAAGGGAAATGTGATTCCAACTTTCATTGTCTGACATAACATGAAATAAAATTTACCTAAGTGTCCTCGTGTTTACTTTTTAAAAGGGAAAATGTTAACTAAATACACAAAATATCTTACGACTTTTGAAAAATTTTATGTTGGCCAGAAAAAGTGTAACATGCTTGTTTTGTATTTTAGAGATTTTTGAACTTTAAGGTATCATGAACCATCTAGAAAACAATTAATTTAATTAATTTAATAAAGCACAATAAAAAACAATCGGGGGTCTAAACCCCCTTGACAATTATATATTCTAAAGAACCACAGAAAACAAGACGTCAAATTATTGCTCTCTTCACAGTTTTCAAATCACTAAGTGAGCATTTCTAGAATTGTCCTTGGGACCTTATTTACCTTCAGAACGAAATGCAAAATAACTAATGGAGTGAAGTCGATTCCCTATTTAATAATGCCATGAACCGTTTCATACAAATTACTGTTATAAGCATTTGTCCAATTTAGAATACAAAACTGTACATGCTCCTGGTGCAACCAAATCCAACCGATGTTTATACAATTATAGGCTATAGTCACTAACTAGGTCAAATTGGTTGAGACGCATCCATATATAAATAGCTAAACATAGCAAGTTAGCAATAACTCTGCAGCAAAAGCATTAAGAGGTGTTCCCGTACACGTTTCTAGATAAGATAAGGTGGAATTGACTTGAATTAAGCTGTTGCGATATGAACATATAGGGGAACATATTAGAATTCGACCATAAAGTTTCCTATGCGAAGTACACAGAAAGATTATTTTAGACAACATCATTGGTGTTGCATAGGCAGAACCATGATATCGTACTGGGTTGTGTGATGTATATTCGGATAACACGTACTTTTCTTAATATGAACATTAAACATTTAAAAATATCATCCATTTACATGGATGTTTGGCCCCGGGTGTTTGGCATTAATGAACAATAATTTGACGCCTTATTTTCCGAGGTTCTTTATGGAAACCCATATGATCCCATATGATTCAGAGTATGTCAGGCAGGTTTAGCTCTCCGCTGGGTTTTAGGCTCATTTTCAAAGATCCTGCCAATTCATTTAACTCATAAATTTTGTGTAAGGGGAGCCTAGATTTAATTTCAAATATTTTGGATGAAGTTTGGCCACCAAATATGTCAGAATATAAAGGAGGGTCGAGACAGAGGCTCCCTCAAGCAGGGGCGGGCTTTTTTATATTTTCTGACAACCTCCCAATGCAAAAATGCATTGATTTACGAGTAGGTAGACACTTTACTGTCTTTAAAAAAAGACTCTACATTTTATAATTTACAAAATACATAAGGTAAGTAGATTTTATTATTGTGAAAGTGGCTACACCTATTGACTAGTTATGAACTAATATAGTATTCTTTTTTACACGTTTAACTTGAAAGTACATGAAATATTAATAAGTTAACAAGTCAAAAACAAAACAAGGACTAAAACCAAAATTACAATGGCACAAAATTTTTGGTACATTAAAAAAAATTATTCGGAACATTAAAAAATATTCTTCTTGTGTTTTTAGCCAATCGAAATTATCTTCTTTTTAAATAAAATTTAAAATCAAATGAATATAAAAAAATTATATAAAAGGAAAAATGATTTTCTACTCTTAACTATAAAAATAAAGAAATTAATCAAGGAATGACTTCAGTTGTTACATTTCTGTATTCAAAGTGGATTTTAAGATTCCCCCTCAGTTTCCATCAACCGAAGTAAGCACCCAGTAGCACCAAAATATCCCTAAGAATAAATAGAGAGGTTTATTTTTATTTAACTCACAGTGCACGTGATCTACTAGTAAGTACAAGTACATACCTCATGTTCCAGAAATAATGCTTTTAATGTTCCGTTAGACCAATAATCCATAGCATATGCTAATAATTTCATGGATATCGTGTTCACTCGTAAAAAATTACCAACAAATACCACACGTTCGAGACCCTAAAAACAGAAATAAAACCTTCATGAATGCATGTGCCCAAAAAGCCCGTCCCTCTTGCGGGGATTTTTAATAATTTCAATTTAATGATTTCATGAGGATTTCAAAAGCATTCTTACCTCATTCACAGCACACATTCGAGCAATTGATCCAATATTATTAGTGATTGTGGTAAGCGTGGCTCGCGCCAAGTCATTTCGACTAACCGTTTCCCTTTTTTCTTTACTAATCATATTTCCAAAACTGAAAATTAAATAGAAGATTTAAAGGTACTCTAGTGAACGAGAGGATTTATCTCCGCCTACCGTCGAAAAATACGAAGTTCGAAATACACAATGAGGGGGGTATGAGAACAGGTTTTTTTTAACAAACTAATTTAAAGGTGACTTCTGACCTAAGACAGGATCAGATAAAAATATTTCGCGTCCGATTAGGATAGTCTTCAGTTTTCAATTGAGTGGTGGCGCAAAAAGTGCAAAAAAATTGAAAATAGACCAAGTCCAACTTTTACAGGTCGGATGTTAAGGAACGCCCATAATCGTTTAGGTAAGACCAAAACTAGCTACAATAGATTGTTTGGCATATCAAGCATAACAATACTGTAATGAATGACTGGCCGTCATCGCTACCGCTTTATAAGCGGCTCCTCGAACCATATCAGCTCCAGCGCGTCGATAGCGGCGCGGTGCTGATTGACTCTCATAAACTAGAGTAGCATAACAAAGGTCCTAGTGCAAAATTGCCATCTCTTCATTAATTTATTTCAAGGCTCATATGACATTTGACTGACCCCCAGGGGTCACCTGAGATAATTATGAACTTAGAATTTGTATCATTTAGTATGCTTTATATGCCAAACAACTTATTGTAGCTAGTTTTGGTCCACTGAACGATTCAGCATATGACAACTAAAAGTTAGTTTACTTTAGAAAACTAATATCTCAACATCTTCCATGTTTCGATATTTATAGCACACACATGGGGGGGGGGGTTGTAAACAACTGTCTTTTAAAATAGACTAACTAAAAGTGGAACTTAATTTAATTTATTGCACATT
>JAXIUW010261388.1:0-16478 GCA_035591015.1 Cephalothrix simula
TTAAGTCATGCCCTTTCCAAAAATATATAGTTTATGGGGGTAACTCTTATGGTTTCAAAGTTTTTAGGTGGGGGGGGCTTTTTTGTGCAGTTTTTCTGCACATCCAATTTTCCCGTCCTATTGTGTAGTAAAATATTACAACGGTCTAGGTTATAACCTTTATATATTGCTGATGCGCTGATTGGATCACCCTTTAATAACCTCAGCATCAAGAGCATTATCACATGTATAACATTTGAAACTTTTGTATGTTTAATCAGAGTTACATGTAACTCTGGTTTATTCAGGGGGCCCCTTGGTTTAATGCATTTAAGGTATGCACTTTAAAAAACTAATTTCTAATTTTTTACATCGAAACTTAATTCTTTTTATCTTTTGTACTTACAGGTATGGAGCAGAGGTCAAAGACGTAAAATGGCACAAGAGAATCCGAAGATGCATAACTCTGAAATAAGTAAACGGCTTGGAGCAGAATGGAAATTGCTTTCTGAAGAGGAAAAACGCCCTTTTATTGATGAAGCTAAACGTCTTAGAGCCTTACACATGAAGGAACATCCTGACTATAAATACCGGCCAAGACGTAAACCGAAATCGCTCTTGAAAAAGGACAAATATGCATTCCCACTTCATGGCATTCCAGGAATGAGTCCTGGATTTGGAATGTCCCCGTTCGGTACAGCAGCACCACATGGACTAAGCACAATGGACGCTATGGCATATTCAGCTGCTGAAAAAGCAAGAGCCCTTTTCCCACCCGTATCTGCAACTCAGTCATTATACTCTCATTTATCAGAGGCTCATAGTAAATTAGCTGAGTCACAACTAAGGTCAGCTGATATACCATCAAGTTTATATAATCCTTATGGCATGTCTTCAAGTGCAATAAGCGCATTAGGTGGACTTCCTCCCTCAGCCCATAGCCATGCTGGCCTTCCTGGACAATATTTATTGCCTTGCTGCCCTCCAGGGCAATATATGCCACCATCAGCAGCTGCCGCCGCTGCTGCTGCTGCTCAAGACTTGCACAGACCTCTTGCTTATGTTTTAGTAAAGCCAGAGGATCACTATAGACATCCTGTATCCGGGTCTGTGATGTAATTATACATGTTACTTATATGTAGTGCATAAAGAATAAAACTTAACAAAAATATATACTTTACCTTCTAAACATTCCAATGGAAATCGTATCTATTCTCGTAGACAAGACACAGCTGAAAGTATTGCAGTGGTGATTCTATCTTGTATTATTTGACGGAGATGAACTCTGACCTCTGACCTCAGCTTCTGTATGTGTGTTGTAACTGAAACTGCCATGAGCATAACTTTATAACGATTGCTCAAGTTTTAAGTTTATATTGCATTTATTCAAGATTCTATAATTAATTGTACGTTTTTATTATCCTAACAGTGAAATTCACTAATTGTACATACGTAAAAGGAGCCATATTTGTTTTTTGAAAAAATTCAAAAAAGCTCCCCAAAAATGAATTTTCAATTATTTGAAAGTTTTTATACACGCTATACATTTTATTAAGTTTAAGATGTACACTAAATATAAAATTAAAAAAAGATTCAATGAATGAATAGATATTAAGGTGTAAATAATTTTATAAAAATGACATAATGGTTTTTTCCTTGATCTCAAAAAAGTAAAATAGAAAATAATGCTGATTAAAAATATGCTGTAATAATATTATTATTGTAGTGACTAAATTGATTCACTTATTCCCAATTAGAGGTTTACAGAGGCTTATTAGCAAAATATTCGAAAACCTAAAAAATTTTAGACTTTGGGAAAAATGATCAATAATGATATGTGCTATTATAAGTTTTTTTGCTGCAAAGCGACGCTACACAACCGTTGTTCCACGTTAATGTGTTGTCAGATTTAAGTGTAGTTTAATTTTTAATTTGATAGTTGATACCTTTAAAAATGTATTCCTTTTGTAGCTTTAATTATGAAATAGATTAAAATAATTGAATTCAAAATTTTGACATTCCTTAATAAACTTTAAGTTTAAACTTTATTGGGAAATATTTGTTACATAAACTTAAGTAAATTAAGATCAATTATAATGTATTATTACATGTATGAAGTTTTTGTTAACAAAATAGAATAACCCTTCAAGGTAGTTGTACATGAGATATAAATGGACATAAAGATTAACATACTATTTTGGGCATTGACGAATTAAGAATTCTTAGCATGGAGTGCCAAATTATATGATTATAAAAGCTCCTTTCGCTTTTATTGACATTAAGAACATGTATAAGTATATAATCAAAGCTGTTTCTCATCTCTATCCTGCTTCAATTTGACAATAGATAATGTAGATAATGACAAACAATGTGCTACAAGTTTTCTTCATTTGACCGCATTTGACCTAAGTTTAATAACCAATTTTTTCATAACTTAAAATAGAATATAATGCAAATATTGGACAAAAGGTATATTTGTTAAGGGCATCTCTCGCTCTCGAGATGCCAAAAATTAGAAAATTAATAGATTATTTTATCTTTATTATTGATTATTATTATTATTATTATTATTATTATTATTGTATTTGAGATTGTGATTGATATTTATGAAATTAATTTTGTTGACGAAAGTGTCGTTTATGATGACGATTAATAAAACTATTTTTTCCGTATAAAATAAATGTTTTTGTGTTTGAAGGCTTTTAACAGTAGCGTTCCATTCATGCAGAGTCTATAAAAATTAGCTTTATAAAAGGAAGTATTTCATTCATTTCAGATCTTTTCTGGTCATTTGAAAAGCTATTCTGTTTACATGACCAGGAATTGTATGCTAAAACTTGAAAATGGCCTTTATTATAGAAAAGTTTTATTTGCCTAAAATGTGTATTCTCCCCACCTTTAATAACGTACAATAGGGCATGAAAAGATGAATAAACCACGGTTAAATTTTTGACAATAATATTTCAAGATAAGAAATTTCTTAATGCCTATCATAGTGGGCTTTTGTTTGCCTTTGTTAGCTTCTTTTCGAATAGTGTATACATTTGCGACATTTTATTATAAGAATACCATTGCATATGAATTAAACGAAGAAATAACTGAAAAGCCTAAGGACATCAAAGAAATGTTTAACAATAAATGCCTTCTTAATCTGTAATCACCCAGAATCACCTGTAGTGAAAAAGGCAATTAAAAGTCAAGCTTCAAGGTCCCAAGGACAGCAGGGAACAATATGGGGGTCAACACTGTTTTTACTCTATCAAAATCTTTACAAAACCTGAGAAGACATAAATATTCTCAAAATGAGTATCTAAAAAAATCCCTAGTAAATGCAATATTTCAGGTGTGTCTAAGTGATTCATAAGTAGAAATCTTTTGTTTTTGCTCTATTGGGCTTTTTTATTAGCAAAGAGTCACATTTCAACTCTTTCTTTGTTTTATTTTTTCTTAAAATGACATTCATGCTCGCATTCATGTACACCATGGGTATGTGCATGATTTCCAGAATTTCTATGGATAAAATATTTATTATACCAATTCATAAAAAGGCTAAACATTCTAAACAAATGCAAATTAATATTTTAAACATTATCATGCATTTTTATTGATCTTTATTATTTTAATATAATGAACTTTGTTCTAGGAGAGTATTAAATTGAATAAATAACCATTTTTAATATAATGGGAATGCTTTGAACTAAAACATGACTCAAACAAAACAAATTGAATGAGTATTCATCCTTATTCATCCTAAAAAGTCGAGAAACAAAAGGGAAAACGAGAAAGAAGTTACAAATGAATTGTAGTTTATTTTGTCACTTTTAATTGATTATACACACAAAGCAAATGCATTGATAAATCTATACATAATACTGAACATGGGTATAATCAAAGGACATTTATGCCTAGGATTAGATAATTTATTAATTTAAGAAGTTTCTTGCATCATTATTGGTTTTTCTTTCTTTGCATCTATCTTTTAACAAAGGTATCAAGATGTTTTTTGTGAAAATACCCTACGGCTTGAAAAATCTTTAGAAATATAAAATTTCCAATGCTTTGCTTTATAATTTTAACACCGCAAATAATAGGAAACCATTAAAAGATTTTTTAAAACTATTAATATAAGGATAAAAGAGCATCCGAGCCATACAATAACCACAAACCAATCGAAGATTTGAGGGCTGGACCCTTTCTTATCCTAATGGTCTATCGCGCTTTCTTATTCCATTAAAAATACCTTTTTTATCCGTTATTTGATAAATGATTTATAAATTCTAACAAACAAAAAGGATAAAAGATAATTGGTAATATACAATAAAGAAAAATCAATACCACTTGTATAGAAACCTAACACCACCCAGAACCATGACAAAGCCATTGGCTTTAGGTATTATTAGGGTTTTATTGAACACCTCATCATGTATTGCTTCTTTCAAATGTGGCTGCAAACAGCAGAATATCTCAGAGAAAGGCTTCTTTTTGCTATGAAAAGATCACAAAATACAGGCAAATTAGCGGTAATAGCGTTTTTTAAGAAATCAGAATCTATCAATAGGATTAATTATTGAATATAAATAACATTGGAGTTTTACCTTTATCTCAAATATAAAGGATAAAGAATAATTCAAAATAAGACATTAAGAAGAAAAAAACATATAAAGTTGAAAATACGCCAATGGCGTGAAGCTCACTTGGTGGGTCTTATTAATTATACATCTAGCAGTAGCTCTTAAAGATTCACACAGTGTGAAATTAGCAGTACTTAAAAGAGTCATATCGACTAAGTACGAAAAACACAGTTTCTTGACGGTTTTGGGCCCTGACGGGGCCACGGAGGGCGTTATCGAAAAACGACCAAAAAGATTATACTCTCCTACACTCCTGTATCAAATTTCAATTTCAATTTCATGGTCACAGACACCGGGCGATAGCATAAGACCATAACCAAATTTGGTTATGGTAAGACCCCGTCTACATTACTAACATTTAACCATAGTTAACTATTAACCATGGTTAAATGTTAGTAATCTAGAAGCAAAATAGTTAACTTTAATCAACATTTAACCAAGCTTACATTGTGAACTTAAATGAAGAAGCAGTGAGAAAAAACTCATTCTAAATGCATGTATTACTTGTATTACTAAACAAGAAACATTTGAAAATAATAAAAAAATAGTTACAGCATTATGCAACATAATAAATAACCGTTTTATATGTCACTGATGAGTGGATCGTGTATCTTGTCTATATTTGGTATAATCATAAAATGCTGGGCATCGATGGAATTCTATTTCATTAAAGAAAAATTAAATAATTTTAAGACCAAGTTGTTGATTGAATAAGATCATAAATAGATGATAGGTATTGATAACATCAAAACCTTAAAGGATCATTAAGAGTGACGTTTCTTTCTTCCACAAACAATTTAGGTCCTCTCTGATGTCACGATATCATTGATCGTTCGGAATGACTACAAAGGTGAATTTGATGGTTTCATTGCATCGCTAAAATTGTCATCAATTCTTCATACCCACATCTTACCTATTTCGTCCACATTATTCCAGACAAAAGCTTCTAAATAGCTGGACAAAAGGCGGATTGACCAATGTCTGCTTCTAATGTATGAGCCCTTATAATGACACCACTTGGTATCTCCATCCTTATTATTCTATTCAACCATCGTTAATCGGTCCATTGGACTTATGGATTTGTATTGTTATCATAGGATAGAGAAATGTGTCCCAGAGTCAATATATTGTTTTGATACAGGGTAGCCTCGAGCCGTTTTGTCGGACATTGAAAAGGATTTTCAAAAGTTTCAAATTTCAATTCATGTCATATGTTTCAAAGCCAATATTTCTGTGGTACTATTGTCAAAAATTTTGAATGCATAAATCTTGTTATTGAATTATAAATGGATTTGTCTGTTGTGTGGATTATCACCAATTAATTTAGGATAAAATGTAAAATTTAATTAAGAATAGAAAATATTTAAATGACTTTGCTAAAATTTAAACTTTCATATTGATAAAATGAATAATCTTGAGAAATAATCTATAGGTTTCAGAGAATCGACATTATTTAGTATATACTAAGTAGTTGTTTTCTGATCCTTCTATAATTACATATACATGCATTGCCTAATGAAATATTTAAATGTGATGTTAATTTTAACTATTCAATGACCAAAAGCCCTATTTTGATGGAAGGTGAACCAGATAAAGCTGAGGTATCACCTTTGCACTAAACAAAAGTTCCAAACTTTTGATTAAATTGCTTTTAAAGCCAAAGAAAGTTTAGATTTTATTCTGTAAAATAAGAAGTAATATAATCTATTATATTTTTCATTTAAAATAAGTCAGAAATTTAATTATTTTTCAAATAATTCAGTTTATTGTTAAATTCAACAGGATTCTGCTGGTCTTTGAACGTTTTTATTAGAATAAGAATACTTGTCAAAAGATTCAATTAAAACTGTGTGCTGTTAATCCCACGACTTTATAAAAGACAACTATAGAATAAAATTATTATAAAAGAGATTATTTTTCACCAAGACATGGATACAAATGATTTACAGTAGATATATCATCTTTTGTAGAAGTTATTGAATTTTCAATTCCTATATAACAAGAGAATCTATTCATTTATGACTTTCTTTGTAGAGTTTTAAACCTCTTATTTAAAAGTATAGAATAGAAATACTGTTGTCAATATTCATAAAGCATGCACATTAAATATAAAAATATCTTTCAAATACAATGCCTGAATAAAGTGTTAACATATAAATATCAATAAGGCCAGTACCTTATAATTTTAATTGTACATCAGAATGATGGTCATATTGTCTAGAGTATAATAAAATACTATAATCTTTGTATTTTCTTTCTTCATTTTATTCAAAAAAGTTGAATAGTTTTCAAATAGTTTCTCAACAATTATTAATGACCATTTCAAATTCAAATTTCATTTTCAAAGGAAAATTTTTAATTGCAAAATGGACTATAAATATCAGGTCAACTGATTTTTCCAGGTTTAGAATTGAAACGAAAAATTTGAAATTACTTTAATGATACCATCATTTGAAAATTCATGGCATTTTAGATAAACCGGAACTTTTAAAAAGCTGCCTTTTTGCATTGAAAATTCTAAATTGCAATTGATTTAATTAATATTTGAATACAGGTGTATATTTTCAATCAATTGTATGGTAAATATTAATTTTAAAATGAACAAAAAATACAAATTTTATAATCAAATCCTTTTATTATAATAGTTAAGTAATTAATAGATTCTATGACAATCTAAAGTGATAAAAGCCAACAGTTCTAATGATAAAAAATTAATAATTATTTTTTTCACTAAATTGCAGATGTATAATTGAATTAACAGAGGAATAATTTAATTCAAGTGGATTTTTATTGAAAATTTCTCTGCTTTACATCTGGCATTTGATACACACACGTATGAGAAGCATTGGCCGATTATTAGGCACTAAATTTTTTTCAGCCACAACCTTTTGGGTCCAAGTGTTTAAAAAGAGCTTCTTGAAAAATCTGAACAGTACTTAAATTTTTCAAAAAGAGAAAATGAAGCTGGGTCAAATAGCACTAACCTTTGGAAGCTACTTGTAAAGTTCTTGATGGTATTTTAACCATCTGATTTAACAGAATTCGTAAAGAAATGTACTATTGTTTTTGCAAAAAAGTGTGATTTAATTATTTTTTACATCTGTTTCTACCTTTGAACATATTGCTTTGAACACTTTCACAGATTTTCAGATCCTACTTTGATTTTCCCATTAGAAATAATTAAAGGATTTCGAGACCTTTGCAAACAAAACTGGCCTGATAAGTGTCAAAAGTGGAAATAAATGAATGAAGAACCCCAGGAAGAGTTAAACCAAGATCGTAATCTAAAAACGATAAATAAAATATTTTTTAAAATATTGAATAAAGTCTACATCTAAAAATATTCAAATAAAAACCAACGAAAATTCTAAACACAAAACAAAATCAACTGATTTCTATAAAACCTGGAAATTGGGAACAATAACGGAATTCAAGACGGAATTAATTTTTTAAACTAGTTTTAATATGTTGTAAAAAATTAGAGAGAGGTGCATGCACAATTGACCAAAATGGATTAGCACTCTGCTATCTAGGCCTACATAGCGATAACTTAGACTTAAGAAGTGATAAAAGCGATCGATATCATATTTTCGTCAATAGTGCACCTTTAAAAATTAGTACGCGATACAGCATTTTTAGTATCAAAATTAGAGCTCTTTAGTTTAATAAATATACTATTTTTGTTGCTTCAACTTTCTAGGTCTTAATCTGTGTTTTGTAGGGTTTTTTTGTGGAAAACCAAAATCAACTAGATCTATATTATCACTGTTTTAATGAAACTATAAAATCAAATTTGACAGCGTTAAAGATCAAACTTTTTCTGAACTGGAAGTGGATATATTTTGAGTGAATCCCTAAGTGGCATGTTCTTTCATTTGTGAACACCTTGGGAATGTTAAAGATCTCTACAGGCATGAAAAGACCCTTCAATAGCCCCTTTTTCTTATTATATTTTCAGTAGAGAATCCTTTAGACAAGTCAAAGCACAGGAAGAAAGACTCGATGTTTCCTGTAATAATTAGATGAATAGGATTGTATAGGATGAATTGTGAATAGGAAAAATAACAGGCAGAACAAAATACAAGTCGTGTGAAAGAAGATTTAATAGCAGGAAAAGAAATGAGCTATCAGATTTAGACTTGAGCATTCAGAATGATTTCAATAGTTTTATAAAAGAAGTAATTCATTTTTGTTATTTAGTGAATTCAAACTTTGCTGATCTTAAGAAAATGATGAAAGAATGTCATGCTGGGACAATTAATATAGTAAAACAGACGTGAAAAATAAAATGGTGTAGGAAGTTCTAAAGAATGAATGAAAAGGACGAGAAGAATCCTCTGCCCGAACAGTCACATTATCTTAGCTGAATAAACCTGTTTATGAGAAGTGATAAATAGCACATGAATGACTGATTTTGAATGACTGGGAAAGACTGGACGATTTTTCGGTTAGCATATGAATGGTTAATCTTTATGCGGCTTTTTATGATACCATTTTCAGAGTTATAAAAAATTTGAATCAAAAAAGGCATTTTCATTAAAGCAAGGAAAAAGCAACTTCCTAAAACAAAACACTTGTTGAATATAACAACGACGCTTGTAGTAAAGATTTGATGGATTTCAATTGGGTTCCTACGAATGTGAAATATTTGAAATATTATAGAAGCCAACACGATTTTTCTTTTAAAATCATAATGCTTTGATTATGTATTTTAAAAATCGTCGCGTTTTAAAACAGTTTTTAAAATTCTTGCCAAAACCTCATTTATTTATTTATATCAACACCAAAACGTATTTCCTATTCTGTCCCCTGTCCTTCTCTCCTCAACAATTATCATAGTTTTCACTCCTGAAGAGTCGTACAAATTCTAGATGTTTTAAAAACTTTGGATTCCTATAGCTGGGCCTCTACTGATACCTTTTAATACCAGCTTTATGGGTTCTTTACCAACATCATCATTATCACTCACTCTATCATTGTTCAGTAATTCAAGGATTGTTTGATGAAGGGAAATACCAATCCTATTTATATATAATATCACACATTGCTATAGCACTTGCTCCTTTGTATCATGAATATATAAAATAGAAAATTATACAAAAATACGTGACTATTTTGAATACAAATTATGGGTGTAAGAGAAAGAATTCATACTTTTATGTGCTGCTTGAGATCTTTTATGGCCCTCTAAAATAATGAGAGAGGATGAATTAGTACTAGATCTTTCTGTAGTATTTGCCCGGTGAAAAGGCGTATTATTTTGGTCATTGATGGTTAAGAGCCTCGGTTTTTTTCCAGCTGTATGCACTAGACTGAACTTTAAAAGACGCTGCTCTTTTTCGTTTTGTGGAAAACCACGTTCTGTACCCATAACTATTGAACAAAAAGGTATAATTAAATAAAACCCGTATATAATCTAGATTTCGCGTCATACTTTATGTACAGAACACATAAATTCAGAATTTTATGTGACCTTGGTACATGTCACAATATCAGACTCGATATGAGAGTTAGACCCCCGTCTACATTACTAACATTTAGCCATGGTTAAATGTTGGTAATGTAAAAGCAAAATTGTTAACTTTAATCAACATTTAACCATGGTTAACAAACTATTCCCTGTGATTAAATTATATTTAGTTAAGTCGATTTAACAGTGGTTAAGTCTGTACTTTAGTGATGTAGACGCAAATTTCTGATTTAATCATTGATTAAGTCGCGATTTCCAAAACCCACAAGGTTGAATTAACCAACATTTAATCAGAGGTCGTCTTAACTAATAAACTTTAACCATAGTTAAAGTTAACCAGTGGTTAACTTAATCACGGTTAAATGTTAGTAATGTAGACAGGGTCTTAGTTAAATGTCAAAGAATGCCAGAAGATGATGTACCCCGAACAGTAACTATTCTTGGAACTTTGTCCTTCTAAAGTCAAGGTTTGGATCAAAGTTAGCAGCATGTATTTATCATATACCTAGTTCCAGTTAATAACATGATGGTATCTTTAGAACTTTTCATCAGGATGACTTTGAAAAGATAGGTAATTCAGTATTGTGAAGGACACTCCTTTCCACCAAAGTGTGATTCATTTATTGATTAGAATGTCCTTCACAATACAAAAATATCAAATGTCTATAAATGCGAATGTGAATAACTGAAGATATTTTCACAACAGAGCAGCATGGATAGAAGATTATCAAATACTGAAAGCAGGCTATTCTTAGACCAAATTCCCCTCGCCAAATTCAAGTACTTTGAAAAGTAATAAACCCATGTTGATACTCAACGTTATATTCTATCGGTCGATGCCCAAGATGAATTGTTGGAGTAAGGCGGAGAGGTGTGAACTAATGAATGGGTCAGGCAGGGTCAGGTCAGAATTCCCTGACAAGGTACTCGAGTTAAAGAAATCTATATATTCACATTTATTGATTGATAAGCATATGAAATTACCTATGTTTTCAAATTCTTTTTATTTTTCATATGAAATTACCTATGTTTTCAAATTATTTTTATTTTTCATATGAAATTACCTATGTTTTCAAATTCTTTTTTTTTCAAAGAAACCATCATAATCAACAAGCAGTTGATCTAAACCGGTCAGAATAAAACTGATCTAAGAAATAACCAAGTTAATTTCACTTATGATTAGTGACAGTTCCAGAGAATTGACCCTTTTTACAATACGGGGCATCATTTCAGCTATTTTTAGCTCACTGTTATGCTTTTATCCCAGTTTGTGTTTGTATAACGGTTATCAACAAGTGTAAAGCATGTGTTTTATACCAATCTATAAATAGTGCGGGAAAGGATATTAAAATATTAGTTCTTGATGAATACTTTATATGATAGGCTGTTGGTTGTATTCAATGGCAACATATCTTTTGATATTAAAATTAGAAGTGGCCGAGTGTATCAAGCTGGTTGTGAACTCGTTTCTTGTTTACGTTTTGACTGAGGTTTCAAAAAAGTTTTAAGTTCTTTGAAGCGGTTTCTTTCAAATCTTTTTTTACTAAAATGTACCCACATCATATGAATAGACAATTATTAAATTATTTTAGTTAGGAAATATGCTTTGACAACTTCAAAAGAAAATTGTTACAAAATTTTAAAAGGATTTAAAATTTCAATTCTTATCTAAACCACTGGAAGAAATAAATTATCAAAATCCATTGATCTCAAATAAAGTCTTTTATTTTGTATTGAATTTTCTATTGTATGGAACTCAATACTTAATAAAAGGATATTATTAATTTCATATACTAAACTTAGGTCAAAATATGGCCGGAGGGTATACAAATCCTGGGGTTTATGGACTCCGGTGTAGCTAAGAGGGGTTATAACGATGGGGAGTTACTGATTTTGAAATGTGAATGCAGCAATACCCCAGGTAGCCCATAAGAAACTATTCCCACGTATAATTGAAAAATATGGTTAATTTGCAAGTTTTGTTGATGATCAAAGATCTGGACAAAATCAGACACGATTGCTTTCAAAAAATACACAATTAAATACAAAACCGTAATCCCACCTGCAACAATTTCCATTTGTTGTTCACGTAATATAAGTTTAAAATCTTTTGTTGTCGCACTGTCCACAAAAATTGAATTGAATTCAATGCATCAATCCTGTTTTTTTAAACCCAAACAAAAGAACCTATTATAATCTTTAACAAAAAATGCTTATTAAAATAAATTGACATCTGCTGCCAATTTTTTGTTCAAAAGAACTTAACATAATATTAGACAATTAAACAAAAAATTACAGATCTTTCATATAATCGACTAACAGAAATTTTCAAATTGCATTTATGCACGATAAAGAAAAATACCATCCGAAGAAAACAATTGGCCACAATGGTTTACCAAGCTGATTCCTTGAGGCATAATACGACATAATATATTATATTGAGCATAGTAACAATACAAGACATAGAAAAAAACCAGGCATTTTACTCAATTTGCATTTGAACCCCATTCCAATATCATATAACCCTCATTAACTTCAGAATACTCGCAATTACTTTGTTAAATGCGCAATTGCATTTTTACAAAAAGCTCTTGCTTTAAAAATATGCACCGAGATTTTCCTTTATCAGAAATTAAATTACATGATATTAAAACAACAGAAGGGTTGTTATTAAAATCATATGGAATCAAAGGCTTTTTCGAAATCTAAAAGCAATAAGAGTTTTTTGCTGTTGATAACAAACTCTTCAACTCTGCCGTCAGGAAGCACCAAAACTTTTTAAAGATGTGTTATACCTATCTGCAATACTTTCTTTCATACAACTTCTATGCATATTTTTCTCGGATTTTTCTATACAGATTATGAATTATTATATGAATTGTTAATTCATCCATTTATAAATCTCATAGATTATCGAGATTATTGTTCATAATTCTTTGTGTGACTATAACATAATAGTCACAACAGTGCCCGCAAAGGCAGTGCCATATGCTTTCTAAATGACCACTTAAATACACATTGTGTATTACGTAAGAAGCATGTACACAGTTCAAACCGGTAAACAGCTATAGATTATATCAATATGTACGATTCCATTATGACAAAAGATTTGTGTTCTATGGACAATACCTAATAGAGTTTGCGTTGTTGACACCTTTGGCTGGTGTTAATGGTTTTCATTGTGGAATATATAACTTTAACAGCACCTTTAGAGAAAGTAAATAAGAAATAGGGAAATTATCTCAAGCCACATAAAAGGTGTTATAATGGCATTTCAACTGATAATTGGATCTAGACAACTTTATATGATTATGATATATCATGTACCAGAGTAATAATGCGCACGTTCTTTGAAAAGTTGTTTTTATAATCTTGAATTCTGCTGATTCCAGAATATCGAAAGCCCGGATCGAAAGGAATGCCTGATCCATTTTATATAAACAGGTGTAACCAATGGACAATGGACCAATGTGGCCAGTGGCGTAACTACAAATTTACACCTGTAGGTGTCGCAAAAAAATTCAAATGACCATGATTTGGTCCGATAAAGCGAGCATTAGCGGGAGGGGCTATTGACAGGATGGCTCTGCAATAGCGCCAATCGACAGAGGCGCGGGGTCCAGGGCCCGCAAGAGGGCCAAACGGATTTTAGGATATTACTACCGGGAAATAGCGTTATTTTTATGAATAAATTTCATAGCGCCGAGCGCCAGAGGCGTGGGGTCTAGGGGCCCGCCAGAGGTCCCCTGGAAGCCAAACGGATTTTAGGGTATTACTACCGGGAAATTGCGTTATTTTTATAGGGTAGATCTGTGAATAAATTGTATGAGAATCGAATATGATCTCAATCGTGGTCGGTCTGCTTCGATGAAATGACCATGATTCATAATCAATTTGACTATGATCTAGCATCAAATGACCATGATCTGGTCTCAGATGACCATGATCTAGTCTCAGATGACCATGATCTAGCCTCAGATGACCATGACCTAGTCTCAGATGACAATGATCTAGTCTCAGATGACCATGATAACCCCGACCCCCCTATACCTTCTAAGTGGATTTAAACGTTTCAGATCAGTTGATTTGTTTCCAAAAAATTAGTTATGCCACATTATGTGGCTGAATCAAAAGCACTATGATTATCAGAACAAGTTTGGCGTATGGACTACTCCGGTTATCTATTTGTTTACCTAACCATGCTGAAAATGATTTTGAAAACCAAGGAGCATGTGCACGGGTGGACGGGTTACAGTTCTATAAAAAGCGCAGTACAGGGAAACTATATCATATAACGATTCCTGATAATTATTGTTTTTATAGGCTTTTGATATTACTCATTACTACTGCTTGCTTATGTGATGCTTTCAGATGTTTAAAATGGAAGTTTTCCTGTGAAAGGACTTTATCTTTGGGTCCATACGGACACTATTAAGGGTATTCAGTATCCAATATAATAATTTGAATACTGATCTAAATCATATAGTGTCGAATAGTTGGAGATTGTTTGTCCAATTCTACCAACTAATCAGTTTTGAAGCAGTTATAACAACCATAAAATTGCTTGGTTAGACCCCCATTGTCCGATCATCGTTTTACCATGTTCCACTTTGCGGTAAATTGTGACCGGCGGTTTTTATTCTAGATTAAATTTTGTTTCTGAATAGCTCTGATTTAGACATCTACTTGCAGTAATTTAGAATAACAAGGAAGCAGTAATTTCGGTATAATCGGCATATATAAGAGTGTACAATGATCTATTGGGGTTCCATGAAGATGGGGGTCTTTTGTCAAGGTAGTAATGAACACAGAACGACAAATAGAGTCTATTCATATCCCATCCAAACTCTATTTGGCTGGCAAAATGAGATCAACACGGTTGCTATTCATGCTGATTCGAGCATTGTTGGAGGAAAAATTGAAAATCATTCAGGGCTATTCATGGCCAACAAGGAACTTAATAGTTTTTCACTGAGCAGAGCATTTGATTTGAATCTCTCTTTTCAGAATTGAATATGGACAAAAATAAGCTCGGCAGCTTTATTTTCTGAACCGCAAACTTTCATGATAAGGCGATTCTGGACTGAAAAATCGGAAATGACTGAAAAAATAATCACTGGCACACAAAATTCATTGTTTGAATAGATCTACAGTATGGGGTACTTATAATAAATTTTTATCCCTCTGGATTTTCACTTAGATGTATGGTCAGTCGAGGGTGGTCAGTTTTGGTGCATTGCAACATGTTCTACGGTAGCTTTAAAAACCTATCCCGCACCACCATTTGAAGTTACAAGAACCGAATTATAGTTTATACTATTGGAAGGCATTGGAAGGAATTAATAGTGAGTTTTAGAGACGAAAAACTAATCATTAGCAATGGCTTCGATCATGTTATCTAAATGAACACAGATGACTAATCAGAATGTGTATCTTTTAAAATTTTGACTGGTAGCGCCCTCTTTTATCGAAATCATGAACCAGGAAAGCGATATAGCGCAGTATTTATTATTTCGAACCCTTCAGAGCAATCACAGATTAATCAAATTTTTCATGCTTTAGTGCCATTATTATATTTTTCAAAGTGTTGTTTTGTTATAGAGTGTTATTTTGTTATAGGATTGATAAATATATTGATAAAATACATGTCGGCACCATGAGCTAACATTGAAATCCGAGAATAGGCTACTCTTTGAAATCCCAGATGATACAATTTCATGTTGAAGTTTTTTTCCTATGTACACTGGCCATTAGAGGTGTCCAAGTGATCGCGTTACCTTATGATATTAAATTTACCATTATTGAACGCAAGACGAAACTCAGCTGAGCATAATTATCACCTTTCATTTTTACCCCTCGACGGAATTTTCGCCGAAGGGGTCCGTCCGTCTGTCTGTCTGCGAAAAGTATTATCTCCTCGGACACCACGAATGGTATCGATCTGGACTATGCACATAAATGATTTACATAAAAAATGCCAAGGCCCCCCACAGAGCCCGATTTTCCATTTTCAGGTCAAGGTCATGGTCACGTGACCTTGGAGTTAGTACATAAAAAAAACATAGCCAGAAATAGAGGAAGTACGCCAAATCATCATCATATGGACAATCCTCAGACTAAGTGTCTTATACGATGTTGGTTTTGCATGTTATAATAATGGGGCCTTCAATCGACGAGACGTAGATTCACCTAAGATGCACCTCTTACTAACTAAAATAACGCAAGTAAGTGCAAAATAGTTTGCACAAAACATTCCACCACTTTCGACCAAATTTCATGATTAATTTACTTAAGTGATGATAAGCTATGATGTCAGTACATTTTTTTGTTAAAAGGTGTCGCTACTAGTCCAAATCGGCAAAACAGCCAGGAATAGCGGTATTATGCGCCAAATCACA